>JABEER010002756.1:0-10985 GCA_014824405.1 Fusarium sp. NRRL 66896
GCACTCCAAGGGATAGGGCATTGCATAGCTTGAAGTTGAAACTCTCTGATGGGAAAAAAAAGCAAAGTCGACCAATGAAATGACGAGATCACCACTTTGGCTTACATTTTGCGGGGGGTATGGTATTCAGAGTCCTCTTTCAGGTGAAAGTGGAATGCGGGGTTATCACAGGGATTACCAGCCAATAGTATTGCAAAACGTCCACTTTCAGTGAAAGTGGGAAGTTCGATAATGATGTAGGTTCTAGATCATCTGCACAGCTGCATCTTACATGGAGAAAAACTTCCGGTCGGCTCACTGTCTGCATGGTTGATTCATCTATCAGGGTACTTGCAGTACAAGAGCTGAAATTAATAAACTAGCAACTTTTAGCTGAGTCGATTGCTTTTGTACGGTGAAAGAGGCCCATAGCGTACCAACTGGGGTTAGAATTATCCTTGGTCCATGAATGAAGATACAGCAAGAGCCTTCAGAAGTTTTCGGGCCGCCGCTGAACAAACTCAACCGATTACAGGGGCTGACCGACTGCACCGGTTGGTTTCCGGTGACTCCACTGTTGGTCGCAACTATGATTTGTGTGCCTCTTGAGGGGGCCCGGTATCTTCCAGTGTTGAAGAATATTCAACTGTGAGCTCGCTTATTGGACAAGTTACAAAGCTTTATCCTTGCAACGGCTAAGAGTGTTCATTAGATGCTGTTACAAATGGGCAGCCAGGCCAATAGTAATAAGAAATAGAGTGAATATAAAGGAGTTAGCATGGGCTAGTCGTCAGCAGACAGCGCCCCAACCAAATTAAGCATGAGCAAGCAAATCTTATGACTTCTCAAGTGACACTAGCTTGATTACTTTTAACAGACTAACTAGCAGGAGCGAAACAGAAACACTCAAAACCCTAAAGAAGTGTCTATAAAATTTGATAGTTGTGCTGCTTCAAAGTCTCTTGTTTTATTGCTGTATACTGATTTCTACAGCAATTAATTGATTATTTGTCGAAGAGAGTACTTAGACTAACAGCACTGAAAACACTGCTCAAGTGCCAGCTCCGATCGTGACGAAGCTACTAAAGTTCAAGTTCACTCTAGAGCTCCCGGGTAGATTCTCTAAGGTCAGGGGCAGGGGATTGCGCGAGTCATGGTCCACAGAAGACTCCGCCTGATCGAGTCGTTTCTTCCTTCGCGACGCCACAGCGACTTAGCCCGGGCTGAAATCGTTCAACGTCCAATCTTGAAACTCACGGCTTTGCTGTATGTGGTAATTCAAGTGGCCACGCCAGATTCCGCGACGGAGCAGTGCGGAAACAAACCCGGGAATGATGCAAGAGGCTTGGTTTCGTGGCGTCGATAGTTTCGAAGCTAAAACATCTGCCCCATAACATTACCGTAAAGAACCAGTGACATGAGGTGGAATAATCCGATGATACGGAGAGATAGGCGGAATCAACGTTCCGCTCAATCACTAAGTGTAAGTCGAATTAATGCCGGTCGCGGACGTCGCGAAGGTTGGCTCCTTCGAGACCTTGAGGACAGAAAGGTTGATTACTGTATTAACCTGCCAAGTTTCAATAATCTATTCGATAGTTCAGTTGCGCTCTTTCAGCTCTCTCGATGTAAGGCGAACCTTTCCATTTTTGCCTTGCCATGTCTGAGGCGCTGCAGTAGACCAACAAGATGGAAATCTAGAACTCGAGAAAGGAGAAGTTTAGGCGGTGATGATCTTCCTCGCGTCTCATTACCAGCCCTATAAGAAAGAGAAAGGATCGTCGCTTTCAATCTCACCATCACCAGCAATCTCATCCCCTGAAGACCACCAACGTCAAGTCCCAGGCCACCGACTACAAGTTCTACGACGCTGGTTGTGGTTTTGCCGCTTCTGCTGGTGGTGCTATCTGCGGTCGTAAGGGTTGGCGCCAGAACTCTGCTGCTACTAGCTATAAACTGCAATGCGATGTAGGAAAAGACTTTGTGTCGGCGGACCCGAAGAATTGGCTCATTGCGCTGGATGAAACGCTGCTCTGACTGTAGAAAGATGAATTTCTGGAGGATTCCGTTCGACTCGATCGATCCCCACTGACAGTAAACTATCAGCACAAATTTGACACGGGGTGAATCGCGTAGAGAATGAGGGGAATAAGCTTACACCGACAACAAAAAATACTCCAGCGAATACTAACTCACAATATGACATTAGAAAACAGCAAATGCATATATTAAGCTATCGTTCTCTCTGCTCTTTTTTCATCTGATCCGACGAGAATCCATCATGAACACTCCTGATGTACTTTTCAAACTTATGTGCTTCTGCAATGACGGCATCTAGATGGTGATATGCCAGTTTCTCACCACGAAAAACAGCCAGCTGTCTTGCCGTTGAAATCATGTTACGGATTTCGCGGCCGTTAAGCGGAGCGGCTGCTAAGTCTTCCAGTCGATCTCGCATGCTCTTTATATCCACACCGACTCTCGGAATAATCTGAGGCTTACGGAGCAAGACGTCAGATGATTGCTCGCAACCCTGCGTTGTGCGCTGAAATTCGAGCTTCTCGAGCCGGTTGATAAAATTTTCCCAGATCTGGCGTCTTTGGTCTCTCTCCAAGTTGTTGTAACGTAAACTCAACTGGATCCGGGATTTAAACGCCTCGTCAAAAATACCTACTCTGTTGCTGGTAAGAATCATGATACCTTGGTGTCTAAGTTAGTCAAATGTTCTAAATGCGGATCTGAGAATATACCGTCATAGTACTCTAGAACTCTAAGGAAGACTAGGCAATCTGGTAAGTATGATATGCTTTACATATGGCCCTTTAGTATTCTTACCTGATACTAAGGCGTTGCGATCAAGACTGTCAAGCTTACGCTGTTCTAGGAACACGTCTGCTTCGTCAAGTAACACCACTAGATCCAAGTCAGCTGAATGTAGGTATATTCAACTAGAATCATGCCGTATGTACCGCATCCCCATGTCTTTCCAAGGAGGCACACAACTTCAAGGTACTATGAACGTTAGCATATTGTAACGTTGAGTTCACACATGTATCGCTTCATACACTCTCTACTTCTTCAGCTTTGGTGCCCACGTCGCCACACGTTACTCTGTAGAGGGGTTTCTTTGCGATTTCAGCAACACTTAACTCTTGTTAGTAAACAGTTAATGTCCTAAGAGTTTATTAATACCTTTCAGCAGTAAGTGTTTTTCCGGTACCGGGGCCTCTATTTCTGCAGTCAGCGTCTGGGCGAGTTTAATGTTTCGGATTCAAGTTCTGACCCATGGAGTAGTATAAAGAGCCCATTTCCCTTCCCGTGGATGACGTCTGTATCCCGGTCCTCGTCCAGGTGGTTTGTTACTACTGCTTGTACCAGTTCCTTTGTCTCGCGTTCCATTACTAGTAAATCAAAAGCCTCCTCGTTCCAAGTTACCTCTTGAAGTAATTCCACTTCCAACTTGACTAAGAGTACCTTATGTCAGCATCTTATAGATCATATCATGTCAATTATCACATACCCCAGTCCTTCTTCTGCATGTTGAACCCATAAACAGTTGTAGGAAGGCACATATAGAACTCGTCACCCAGGTCAGGCAGTGGATCATCTTGAGCCATCACATGAGGCCCAAGTTCATCCTGTAATGGGGTTGGTGCAGGTCGGTTGTTGGCAGGCGGGTGCATCTGGTTATATGTCGCGATATCGATCATAAATCGGGGACTGGAACTCTATGCTATCATCAGAAATCGGCCGCAAGCGCGGGGTATACGAAGACTTACTGTATTGTATTGATAATCCTGAGGGGTATCTCGAGCACATACGTATTTGCGACGCCGACACTTCCAAAACATCTGCCCACGTCTTCTGAGACTGTCCACGATATCATTGTCGCAGTATTCCATCGGAAAAACTGTCATAGCATTGATCGAAAACTCCTCCGTCATAGACGGTAGGCGTGAAATAGTGAGAGAAGTATTGACTTGTTGGAAGTTGCCATCAAAAGCCCAATGCTTGGCGGAAATTTCCACCTCCATTGTGCATCCAGTTGCAAGTGGCGTGAGTATATTAAGCCAGCTAGTTGTAATATATGCCTTCCATTGGGTAATGGAAGGTCCCGTTGGTTCCTCGATAACTATTTGTCCCGGTATCTGTTCCCGATTAGACATGTCAAGCTTGGATGAAGGAAGGAAGTTCTTACAAAGATATACCCCAAATACGTGGCAGTGATTTTGCCTTTACGCAGCATAGCATCCACAGTGTCCCACTCATCGCCAAGAGTGGTTCTTAAATAAGATTGAAAAGCTTCGATTTGGTCTTGAGCCTCTTGACTGAGCCGTTTCTTCCATGTCTCGATATTTTCGCGGTTATGAAACCACCAAAGGTATGGATGTCGAGTTTCTTGAACGAGATGATCCCCGCCAGGATCAAGCATTTCCTGAAGTTCTCGAGCAGGGTCGTTGTTGAGAAGACTACTCCAAGCCGATTCCAGTTCCCCCGCAACAATTTCAACCCACTCACTAGAAAGCAAATCCAAGTGGGCAGGGTTTCGAATAGGTGGTGTTGATCCGCAGCAAACGTAGTTACGATACGCAAGGCATATGATGTCCTTGTTTCTCTCCAAATATAGTTCCAAATTCTCAATCGATCTGCTGCAACGCAAATGCGCTTGATAAGGCCCATTTTCAACAAGCCAAGGCTCATCTAGGTAGATACGGTATGTGTTTTCGGTCCTGCATTCAATTTTATTGATCACCTGGACCCTCGGTGGACCCTGTTTATCGGACGCCTTTCGTTTCAGGGACTCAGACTCTCTCAAAAGACCGTCTTTGGCTTCAAGTTCTTCCATGATCTCGTCGTCGGTGCAGGAGCCAGACATGTTGAGAAAATTACAAATCTTGCGACGCCAATCCACCATCATGGGTGGTCGGCGACGAGTCTGAGATTCTCGGAGCTGGTCCTCTAGTTTCCAATTAGATAAGAATTGCGTGACTCTTCGAAGGATAACAGTAGAGACTAACCATAGTCATCTTCACCAGTATCGCATTCTGTTGTAGGTTCAGTGGGACAGTCATTTTGGGCCGCGCTGACCAAGTCTTGGAAGTTCCCAGTAGCTGTATTCATAGAAGTGGTAAAGGCTTGGCCTTTATATTGGGTCCTGGATATAGCCCTGGGACGCATGACAACTGGGGTAAGAAAATTGTGGATGAAGAAGGAAAATTACCATTGTCAGATTCTGGCAGCGCTTTTCAGCCGCAGTGGATACCCAATCTGCACTTTCGTATCATGTGCGCGATGATTAGGCACCCAGCACTGTAATCGATTGGCTGTAACAGTTCAGTTGCCTCGTTTTGCAACCTATCAAGTTGCCAAAGTGGAGTACAATATTGTAACTCTTTGCTGACAAGATTCATTGCAAATTAAGGTCAGTAGTGCGATGGTCACAAATATTCAAATCGAGTAAGCTTAAGGAGTCGAGCCTACACACGACGAAGGTTAATTAAATTCCGTATTAAATCCTGGTAATAAAGGCTACTGTTGCCAACCCTCTAGAAAGGCTTTGGTACAAGCTGCGGCCGTGATAGCGGCATATTCTTGCCACCGCTTGTCTTTATGGCTATCAGAATAGTCGCAAATGCCTTTGATAATTACGCAGGGCAGAGTATCCCATGCTCCCGCACCCTCCATCTCAAAGGCTATTATGCCTTCACTGCAAGCAATCCTATCACGGTCCTCTCCAGACTTCATAACTTTATCTCCAGATGCAAACTTCCCAATGTGCACAGCCGGATAGGGTTGTTTGTGGTGGCTTGGTTTGTCCCGTGCCTCTTTTTGTCGCCGGCGAGGTATTGACCTCTGATTGTCACACATCAGTTCTTTACAGTTTGATGACCGGGCCTGTTCGCAAATCAAGCCTGTAGAGGAGCCACAAATACCGCATAATGAGCCCTGATGCCTGTGTCGATACTCAGATTCGAAAAGGATGTCATTCTCGATGCCAGGATAGGTTGCCACGGCCTTGTCTTCCCGTTTCAGTGTGGCTAAGTGTGAAGCTGTCCTTTCCCGGAGTCTCTTGCGAGCACTGGCTCCTTTTAATTTCGCCAAATACCCCAGAATCTCAGGTGGTGGTTTCCTTGCACTTTCTAAAACGCTGTTCTTCCTCAAAAAGCCTTCCGGATATTGTCTACCGAAGTCATAGCGAACTAATCCTTCGCTGATAGCAACGTCTCCAAGTAATACCTCTGCTCCATCCTGAGTAAATGGGACACCGCCACAAATCCCTACCACCAACGCTAAGGAGATGTTGGGAAATGTCGCACTGCAGTACGCAGCTACAATAGCTGCATAGCATATACCCATGCCGGGCATATGAACAAGCGCGATACCGTGGCGGCCGATAACGCCAAGAGAATAAGTATTTTTATCTCCACTAGAGCGGTTATACCCGCCGGACCACTGCGTGTCGAAAAGTGTCTCGACAGCGTCGGCTTCGAGTGGCAGCGCGCAAAGAATTGCGATTTCGATTCGGGGTGGGTTGATTGGAGTGGATGTCAGCCGATTTGAGTTTGGCCTTGCTTCCTTGTACGTCTCTTGTGGGGGCATGCCTGGCACTACTTCATTTTGAATTGTTTCTCCTTGCCCTGATTCCAATGGTTGAACTGCTTCTGGACCACCTTGGTTACGAACCGGTAAGTAAATAGGCAGATTGTGCTCGCGTGGTACGTCGAATATGCCGCTCATGTTACAATCTGGGTCCGTACTGGGCGCTGGGCCAACTAACAAAAGTGGCGAAGCGTCTGATGTCGACCATAAAGGACTGGTTGCAATAAGCAAAACCCGCAGGCATGTCGAAGAGCTCTCTTGTAGTTGCGCTATCGTCTTTTCGAAGTATCCAGGCCAGGCTTTGGCATTCTCAGCTGCTTCGCCCAAAACACTGACCACTACCATAACAATCAAGGTGGGGAAAGCTTCAAATATGTTCTCGAGTATACTGAACCAATCTTTACATGTCGAAGCTTTCAAGAACTTTGGAAGCATCTCGGCCAAGAAGAAAAACGGTGGAGCAACTGGAACTCTCTGCAAAGCTTGCAGTGCAAGTTGTCGCAAAAGTTCCTGTTCACCAAAGCTATCAAAAAAGTCGGATGAAGATGGACACTGAAATATGGCGACTATTGGTTGTTTTCCGTTGATATATTCATACAATTCGGCAGAAAATCGCTTAAGACGTTGGACCGATCCGTAAGTACCTTGAATCATCAGCAAGGAGGAACGCTTTTCCGCCGCCCAGTCATGAAGTTGTTGGCTGTCCCAGATATCATTGGTATGAATTACTTGGCCCGTGAAGCCGCAAGCACCTTGAATTTGCAAGCATTCTTGTTTGAGGTCTATAGGGTCCAGGACTTTTGAAGGACTCCTGCAGAATGCTGGTATGCCCCAGAGACATAATTGTATGGCAGGTGGCGAATCTGATGGTAGTGACAGTTGCACAGCAATCGATCCTGTGAGAAATAAGTAAGTATCTTGCCGGAGAGGATCCAAATAGCACAAACCAGACAGATATTCACATAACTGTTCGAGCTCACTGCGGTACCTCTGAGACATCTGAGGCATGGTCACCCCAGAATTGGCGGACCCATGATTGTGCTCTGGCGTTTTCAGGGTGATTTCCAGCTGTCTTTCAATTTCTTTTAGAAGTACGCGTACTTTTGTATCCATTTTTAGGTCTTCGTGAAGTTGTAAATTAAAAACTCGCTGGGCGAGCCAAAGATCCGTTTGAAAATTGACACGTCATCAGACACAAATCAGGCTGTGACTTTTCAGCTTGGAGCAGCACTTGCTCTACGATTGGACATGCTCTGAAGCGCTTGGTAGTACGTACTTACTTAAGGGTTAGTCACATGTCTCATCTGACATCCAATAAAAGTGTTTTTGTTCTCGTTGCAAAGGATTTAGAAATTTCCCGTTTAACTCTCAACCCATGCATAGCCCTGAATGAATATATCGAAGCAGACCTCTCACAACAAAGCCGAAGGACAATCTGGTGTACACACTCACGCTATATAAAAGTCACAGTACCTCCAGCTAGCACATTTAACTCTCGGCTTTGTCGTCACTATAGATGGCCGCCCCGCACCAACAAACTGGTACCCTGGGCCAACGCCCTCGCATGGTAGAGCCACGGAGTCACCCTCAGTCCAGTGGACCTCCAAGTTCCAGTCATGTAAGTAACGCCTGTCTTGGTTCTTCTTCTGATACTAATTACAATTAGTCTTGGCCCAACAGCAACGATGCCGCCCCGCTTCTGTCGACACCGTCTCAACCACCGTTTCCGCAACCTATACCATTGCCACAACCTACTCCTATCTTATCATACGGGGCAAACGATTCATCAGATGATCCTTCAGGTAAGGATAATGTACCACACTCAGATTCGCGTAATGCAGCTACAATCATGAGTGCATCTTCATCACGGCCAAACCATTTCAACCCCAGGGCTCCCAAGAGAATTGACGTCTTTCGTCGACATCATGCTTCACCTTCACGTATCGAGCCAATTGGAAGGAGCCGGCGCAGTGGCATATTATCAAATATTGGGGATCGTATCAGCTTTCAAGAAATGTCGACTACTTCTTTAGCTACGGCACACTATACTATTTCGCAAGATCACACAGGAGGCGAGGAGTCTCGTCGTTCTCAACTATTTGCGGGCTTTGGAAGAAAACATCAGAGACATCTTCAAACTCGAAGGTCAGCTGCTTCTCAGTCCAATGCTAGTCCAGCGACAGTGGAAAGTTTGGACCCTTCTTTCGCTCCTTTGGTAAACTTCAACCTCGTATTAGGCTTCTACATTTTTACTAATACAAATATATACAGTTTGATGTAGGCAGCATGGAGTTGGATAACCCCCTCAACTCGGGTGACGTGCTCAACGACTTTGACTTTGACTCGTTCCTGCATAGCGAAGATGGATCCCAATAAGCGAGGAAGATTAGTATATTAATAACTTGCAGGATCAAGAGCCTGAAGGACCGAGCTCTCGAAATCGTATAAGGATGCGTTGAGTGTTGCTTTCCCGAAAGTATTCTTCAAGTCGTGAGACTGAAAAAGTAACTAAGGGCCCTTGAAGTATGGCACAGTTTCTCCGCTCTTGGTTGTGAGCTGGAATTCATCTGCTTTGCTGACTACCAGAGTCCAAAAAAGAGGAAGGTCTTCCGCTGGGATCGTATATTGCAGATAGACTGCCCTGTTGACATCATCAGGCCTCCATCGATTATTTCCTGGCTTTTCTTGGAACGAACGAGACTTCGCATACGCTATGTCATACGTTCGTGGTATTTCCTGGCGGCAAGGATCGGATATGGCCTCACAAGCTGCCGGGATGATAATGTGATCATAAAGATCTTTTTGACGCTCAAGGGACAGAGCATTCTGAGTGGCTGAGGTTAAATCAGGGACCGCACAAGGGAAAAAGAGAAAGACCGAAAAATGTACACTATGTGTGTTAAAAGCACCAAACTTGATATGCCTTATTTTGGCCAGGTCCAGTCCATGAGGTTGAATCACCTCATCGCATGACAGGTTTAGGGCGAGAGAGGGTAGAAAAGATAGGCGGAAGTTGTTGGGAGATCGAATTGCTTGCAGACCTGTAACCCCAAGCCAAATGCTGTCAATATCCCATTATCTACACAGAACCAACTCTGGTTCGTTCGCAGGGAGAAGTTGCATCTGCGATTTGCGGAACGAAAGCGGGTGGCTGGGCTTGTTTGACAGGAAGTCCCTCCACTGTCGGAAAAAGCTGCCGGGATCATAAGATCCAGCTTCACCAAAAATCGTCGGTATAGGAGGAAGGGAGCTTTATAGGTACTGTACGCTCTCTCGAAGAGAACAAGTATGCTCTGGCTCATTGACCTCAAATCCATTTTCACCTGAACCAAGTGTTCTTGTCAGTATATGCCATTCAGCAGCCTTTTCAGAGATACGGCAAGACGTACAATTACACTTGGAATGGAAGAAGATTCGAAAAGCCTGGTCATACGCAATCTCATGCAGGTCGAGAAAATCGGGGTTCGACTCAGTGTCTTGATGTTGGAGAGCTTCAATGAAGCCATCGAGCGGCTCATTGCGGTTTCCACCGACGTCCGAGGCAATGGGCCCAGAGGGGTATCGTGAAGAGCCAGTACATGAGCGTGCCGGGCATGTCTGTGAATCTGCCCGAACACGACGCGTAGACGCTGAAGGGCCTGATGCCCTGGTGATGGACTGAGATTGGTGATCATCGATCATCGCGCCTGAGTTGGACTCTCTCGAAGGTGTCGAGAGTAGTCCATCCGTACGTGCGACAGAGGGTAGTGTTGGCGGAATCCGTAATCGATGCATTCGGTTGCGGTATCTCTGAACGCGGAGTCGCGTAAGCGTTCGAGTCGACTCTGGCGTGCATCCTCGCGGAGTACGCGTTTCAGGAGGAACTAGCTTGCCTGCAGACCAAGGTCTTAGTCTTGGTGGCGCGTCAATATGCGCTGCGACCTGTTCCGCATCATGCCTCGTTTCTTTCGGCTGGCCCGTGAGTGAAGGAACTGCCTGACCATCGGTGCTATCAGAAGCCGTTGGATAAAACGGCGGATGTTCATCAACCCATACTGAAGGCCTAGCTTCTGCATGCACGTTTATAGCCAAGGCGGGAGCGGAAGGTACTGTCTGGCGCGCTGGCAAAGTAATTGCACTGCCAGTATGCATCAGACCGTTACGCGACCCGTCCTCAGGTGGCACCTGACCATGGGAAGAGTTGATCACGCGAAAACCAGGGTAAGCAGGGCACTCCTGACGAACCAGGCTTCGGTGTTTCTGCTGTTGTCGACGGCGCCGATTCCTAGCCCGCTCGCTTTCGCTTTCGACCTTGTACCATATACAACCCCCCTTTCGACAGCCCCACCCTTTCGTCAAGCAAAAAAAAAATAGCACCACTAAAATTCGTCAACTTCACTTAACGTACATGATAAGCGAGTGTCTCA
>JABEER010002766.1:0-13489 GCA_014824405.1 Fusarium sp. NRRL 66896
CATGCATTTCCTACGATTCAAGCGGTAACCCAACTATGCATTTTTACCCTTTCCCTGCCATTCTAGCGTCTTATTTTACATATGCTCTCTCTTGCGATTCTTCCAATTCATTCTTTTGTGATCTTTCCTTCAGCATTCCGCCGCCTTGCACCGCCCCAGCCTTAAGCCTATCTTCGTGGATGACTTGCTGCGTCTCGATTTCGCATTCGACCTTCCCATACATGTCATTAGCAACAACCGCCACATGAGGATCTCTCACTCTGTGAAGGTGGGACTTAACTAATTGCAGAACGGCTGTGATAAGCGATCCGCAACTGACGCAAAAGGATTGGACGCTGCGCGACAACTGGCCTCGTGCTCTTACATAAAAGGCAATATGGCACGAAGATAAAAATCGGCGAAGGAAGATTCTTGACGGCCTTCGGATACGGCGGTGATCAGGCTCTCTGGAGCTGGATTGTTGAAACTCAGCCCCTCAACTGCCTTGTCGCAAAGGAACTGGAGCCGAACTGAGCACTTCGCCACGTTTACAATAAGTGATAACCTGTAGATTCTGAGATTCGGGCTGTCGTCAAATGAACTGAATATAAATCTTCTGATCGTGAGCTTTTGAGGGATTCATCTTTCTAAGAATCCCGCTTTGTGTAGGGTCGTTTTAGAGTTTGTGGGGCATGTTTCACAAAGACCCGGTGTAACCATTAGCATGGTGTTTCAAGCAAGCCTGTCAAGTAGAGGCAGGCGAGGCTAGAACGGAGATGGTACGGGCAAAGGAGTGGGGCTTTCTTAGGTGTGATGGGTGGTAACCTCAATACAGCAAAAAGCTAGTTTCTTGTTGAGGTTGCATTACACATAGCTTGCAGTTATCCGCAGAAAATGTTATCCCCTGCCCAAATCCCATCTTGAATTTCGTTCCTCAAGGCTCTTTCTGGGCAACCCGCTTGCGGTTTGCGTCTCCTGTCTGATACCAGATCTGCTGCCCCACGAACAATACTGGAGTGATCATGTGAGCTCGCTACTCTTTCGCGTTATATTTCATTAGGCACACGGCCCTCTCGTACCCCGCGACCCGCAAGGATGAAAGCGACAAACTTTAAAAAGGAGCATGCTTCCCACTTCACCGTTAAGTACTTATCACCTTTCTTCCTAATCCCTCCTTGACATTTTAAATTTTCCATCACTGTTATGGATGTTTAGAGTTTTCGATCGTTTGATATCGCTTTTGTCTATATCCCATCGTGTTCCTTATCAAGAACCTATCCACTGTCCCTCAAGCGCCATAGAATCTACCAAAGGTACTCAAAGCCTCGGTTATTCTCATAAGACGGCACTTTTCTCGAATGCGAATTCCACTGCACAACTCAGCGGTTGGGCAGACATGCCAACTTCACAGTCCTCTGCTTCTTCGACCTCACCGCCGCCCAACGGTAACGATACCGGTGTATCGGACACAACGCCCTGCACTTCGCAAGCGCCCATTGTCACCCCGCGGAAAAGGCGTCCGCAGCACATCTACCGACCCGCAAGGAACTCGCTCTACGATATCTTCCAGCAACATGCCGGCACATCACTCTTTGTGCGACCTATTTATTGGAAAGATTTACACGCTCAACTACTCGGTGCGAAATGGGAGGAACTGCCGCCATGCGATACGCCTCAGCCTTCAGCGGCCCCGGGCACGCCACCATCGCGAGGACATTTGAGTCCATCAAATACCATCATCAGCCTTAGCAACGCGCTCACGCAGATTCTCTTGCCAGATCCATTGCATCCTATCCTATCCTCCAACGCTGTCAGGACGGTTCTCAACACGCTGTGGCCTACACCTTTCAACAAGCCGCAGTACCTGCCCGAACTCCATCTATACTTTGGCGGTCGCGTTTACCGTGATGCTGTACGCGCGCAGCTTATGTGGAATTACCCTTCTGAAGAGGCGAAATCTTCCTACTCTTCATTCAAATCAGTTTCAACGCGACCTGCAGAATCCTTCAACATCTCAACACAATCCTCACCAAACTACAGCCCCGCTAATCTACCCATGATCTGTTATATTGGCAAGACTCAATTGACTTCAGTCCGAAACAACCTTTTTCGCGTCGCATCTGGACCTGGACGAACATGGAATGAGCCTGTGTTTCGACTTCAGCAACTGCGGGCTCGCATGCTCGTACCCTCGAATTCCGATCACGATGCCCATTTTGTGGGCGTTTTTCTAGGGATGGCGCAGAAGCACTTCTACCTTACCCCACCTGTCAATGGCAGATGCGACTCGCGCATGTCACCAGGACAGGGCATCCCTCCAAGCCCTAACTTCCACGACATCAAGTTGAAGATTCTCACCCACGACATTGATACATCTGAGTTTATTATTTACACTGGTCACATTACAAAGGAATTCTTGGAGAAGTTCCACGATCCCTTCAAGGCTCCAGCCCACGATGACGATGCTATTGTTTCTGGTCTCAAGATCGAGTACACAAGAGTTCCTATCTGGCCGATCCTGGGACTCAGAGAGAGACTAGGCAAAGCTTTAGGCCAAGAGATTGTCGGAACTTTTAACCCAGATGAGATCGAAACATGGGAGAAAGACCCTGAGAAACCAAATAGCAAGAAACGTAAGCAATATACTCTCTCAGAAGGTTTTAACAGCAGCTTCAAGGAAGATACCGAGGAAGATACTGAGGAAAAGCCAGAAATTACTCCAAAGAAACGTTGTCTATACAAAGACACACCTGAGGGCGTGGCGATGTGAAAGCGGTCTTCATGCAGTGTATGGTATGAACAGAGCATGGGAGACATGTACCCGTGGTTTGAATTTGACGGGGGTGTCAATACTCACGTAGCTCCTGCTTGAAAGAATATTCAGAAAGGAAGTACTTGCTACGGCCTTTAGGAATTCCTTCATGGAGCCCTAAAGGTGACAGTCAATGCGTCAGTCCTAACTGACATCGGTGGAGTTGATGTTCACGTAGCTTCTTGTAGAGACTCTTAAATTAATAACAAGGCACGTTTCGGAAGTAGACTGCGGAGCTTCCTGTTCCATTTCGAGGTCTTAATGCTGCTGAGCTGTGCAAGAAAAGGAAATCCTGTTGGTAAAGGGGCTTTTTATGTATTTAGCCTACGTGATCGTTGAAAGCCTCGTGGTTCGTGGCCCAACCGTCGTCCAACGAGTTCTAGCTATGTGTCAGTCTGGAGATGACGCTAGTTAATCCTGCATTCAGCATCCCAGTCACTCGCCTGCCCACCGCGGAGTTATTCCTGGTCGTCGGGGCATAACTGCGCTCAGGGCTCATGAATGTGATGTGTAGTAGCACAAACAATGGGCACGCGATTGCGAGGGTACCTCAGCCCGCTATTATGTTTAACCCTACAGATCAAGTGTTTCAAGAGACTCCGCCATTCGATGCAATTCTGTTTCCAATAATATCAAGCTTTAGAGATCTTTCAGAAGACGAAAGAAAGATTTAGAATGAGACTATAGAGCCCGATCAAGGCTTTCGGCACAATCTTAGCGCACATATACGCAGATGGGAATTGGGACTTCTGCTGATTAATATCCTGCACTTTCATCGTTCTCAGCAACGCAATTTGATATTAGACATTTATCGTATTCGATGCAGCTATGCAACGGTTTTGGGCCTTATCGCAGGGATAACTCGGTCCCTATTACATGAGCGAAGAGCCAGCCATCACAAATCAGCGATCAGGTCACAAAGCATGAGGCATATTTGATAGACACATCCCACAACGGCCATCAAGTTAGGCATAGGGTTTCCTTTTCTTTGGCGTATACCTTCGCAACAAGTTGTTCCCACCAAGAGCACCTCTCACCGATAGCTTTGGAGAGTGCATTTGGTTCTGGCTGGACTTTAACCTCTTTGTCAATCCATTTCCAGATGCGCTTGAGCGCTTCGTATAATGGTGGGACACTCTGAAGTGATGGTTAGCACCCTAACTCTGTACTAGAGTAATATGCAGGAGATGTGGGCAAGGGCAGAACCAGCCTGTGCTTGCCATAGATTACCAAGGATGGGAGGTTTGCGGTTGTGTTTTTGCACTTACACTACGAACTGGTGTTTGCACTACCTGTTCAAACCACTTTTTTGAAACAGCCTTGTGTTTAGGAACAGTAGCGAGCAACCCCAAGAAGAACACCGGTAATAGAGGTGCTTGAGCTGTGAAGTGGGATCCCGATGTAGGCATAATTCGTATGCACTGGGCAAGATCGTCAAGATTGGCGAGAACTTCTGGGTGATTTCGAGGGAACCTAAAATCTCAGTCAGCGCTGTTGCCACTGTCGTTCGTGTTGAGGCGGCAGAGAGGGAAGGAGTAGTAAGCTGGGCTGTTGCACCATCAACACCCATCATCAACTCTAACTTCTTTCTGTTGGCCCACTTTGCCCCCTCCCCTCTATTCTTCACTTTCATATGTTCGTACCTCAGAAGGCGACATTGATAATAAATAATCGCGGCAATCCTCCATGCCTCAGCTGTGACCTCTGTCATGATTTCATCCGAATCAATTATCACATCGTCTGCACTGTCGCGCACCCAGTCTATTGTTGGAGGATCCTTTTGAACCAACTCCCAGTCTTTGCCTTCACGACTCCATTGGCGCATTTCCGATAGTTCGCGCAAGAGAAATCTTGCCGTGATTGGGACGATGGTAGATTTGGGCTCCTGATGCAATCGACCTGCACAGTATGTTACCTGACTCATAAGATGCAAAAGTTTCTTCGAAAAACCACATCCGCCATGAATCTCGAACATATCTTTTTCTGTTCCATAAAGGAGCCAGCCGAACCTGCCTGCTTCAGCCTCGGGGTTGAAAGTTTCAGGTGCTGGGAGGACCATCATAGGCTGAGCGAGAATCACCGCCCGACCAACGATGATGGATTGAGAGATGCGAAGTTCGTCATACTGAACATTGTGTTTATGCCAGTAACGATGACCAGGATCTGTGGCCTGCAAAAAGTATTCGCCCAGCTTGAATCCTTCTAGCCATCGTGGGTTGTGGGGTTTCTTGAGCCGCCGTTCGGTAAGGACTATCTAAACACCAGTTAGGTCAGTTCACAACAAAAAAGACGCGAGGCGAGCAATAGTGCACTAGAGTTATACATACGTCTAGCATCGAAAGAAGAACAGCCAAGGTAATGACCTCCTGTCCTCTTCCGTTTTCCCTGCTTTCAGGCGTGTTGAGAAGTTGGCTGAAATATTGATCCGCCGTGACATATCGCTCATTGATTCGCTGCCGGATACGCTCATCCGGCAGATAATCATATATATAGACGCCAGCGAGACTCTGTATGGCATGAAGGATGCCTTCGTTCTTGTGCATCGGGGCCAGATCCTTCAGCCACAAGTTGGTCTCGTTGAGCACGCTCCTTCCGGGGCACCAGTTCTTGATATCTATTGGGGAGCAGTCAGTAAACGCTTGCTCAAGGCCCACGCCGTCAAGAAGTGGACATGAAACGGACGTACAAAAGTCCAATAATCGTCTATCCATAAGATCCATCTTGGCTTGGAATCCGAACTGAGGTGGCAGCATGTTCGGGGTACTCGATGTCACGACCTGTGAAGTGTCTTGAGGAGAAGGCGGAGCACATGCCCTCATGAGTGGAACAGTCCCATCTGGCGCCGCAGACTCAGGCCCAACAAGAACTATTGTGGCGGCATTGCGATCGAGAGCGTGCGATCGTCTTATGTGTGGCGTTATGTCCTTAACGTCGTCCTCCGATTGCAATAGTACAAGGCCAGACGGTCGTCTCGATGAATTTCTCGAAGGCCAATGAAGCTTTACATACCCGTTCACCTCTCCATTCTTTGGGCGAGTAAAAAGAGGCAAACGAGACCGATGCAGTCGGTCTTCATCCACGGTGAAAGGACTGACAACAAGCTCATATACGGCTATCTCGACCTTCTTTGGATCTTCTGGCTCTACAGCCGGCTCTGGGGGAGCATTTGGATGGGCAGGCAAGAGGCGAGGGAGGCGCTTGATCTGAACGTGAGGCTGTTGAGGTCGAAGTTGAGGATTCTGGGATTCTGCAAGGAACGTCAGCTCACGAATAAGAGACCACAATGGATGGGGCGATGAGCATCAAGCAAAACTGGGAGCAGGATGGGTTCAGTGCATTCTTCCCTGCACCTCCTCTGCAAGTCTTTGTTCCCTTGAGTCCTCAATATGGACACAGTAGAGAGGAAGCGCAAAAGTGGAAATACAAAGAGTGAATATGGGAAAGGGGAAAGAGGCAAGAAAACATGAGCGGGAGGCGTTATGTTCATAGCCTTACCTGGAGAGGGAGGGGTCCAGATTGTGTTGCCGTCGTCAGCAAGTATCTGACTCATGGGCGACAGGGCATCCGTAGGTTCGCTATCGCTGCTAGGGCTCATCGGATAACATCCCGCGCCTTGGTCATGTTTGACACGCTTTGTGGGCCGACAGCACTCCACTGGATCCGCCATTATCTTTGTATTACTCTTAGTGGCCCTAAATACAGCAAGAAGAGATGGCAAGAGCGGAGCTTAGTAGAGGCAACGGTTTGGACTGATTTGGCCCGTGCTTGGATGACCAGGTACGCTGCTTGCTACTCCGGTGGCTGTGCACTGAACTGATGAGCGGGGAATGGTTCGCCTGGAGAAGAGGAGTTACGTTTTGCGAAAGTGTACTTCAAAGCAAAGCAAGAATTGAGGAGACAAGAGAAAAATTGCAGGGTGTAAGGCAACCGCAGGACCAGTAGGGAATACTGCTGATTATAAGGTACAAAGTGCATTGGTCGTCCAGGATTCCTGGCCAGAAGCAAGTATAATCGTGTGCCAGGACTGGTGAGCGCTAGTGCGGTGGCTGCCGAATCGATTCCGGTGATCAACAATGCCGTCGACGCGTCAAACCGCAAAGGATGGCTGAACGTATACCCTGTCGGACAAACCTCCAGTTTCAGAGGCGGCCTGTAGCAGTAGAGTAAGGTCACTTGCGGGTCTGTCAGGGCTCGGTAGGTGCACCTTGGCTCCGTGGGGCGAGACATTTGGATCGGCCGGGGCAAGTAAGAAAACCGAGACACAAGGCTCCTAAGGTCCGCCATTTATTAGTGCAATTACGTCTGTACGCAAAAGGTAACAAATCCCTGAGATCAACGTCAATGGGACCACTGGCTTATCGCATGTAAAACAGCAAAACATCCCGAGTCGCCACTACGTAGCAATACTCGATCTCCTGCGAAGCACACCATCACTCTTTGCATCTCCCAGATCATAATAGCTAGCCTATTGTTGCTTTTATTCTTTTAGCTGTATTTTTCAGTTATGTCGTGGCATCTTGCATCTTCATCTCTGATCCCTTTCTCACAGTCTACCCGTCGCTCGACCGATGCCCACACTGTGTCTCGGGACACGTGGATGAAGGTACACTAGGTTCAACATGAGTTGCGAGGTCATTACGTCGTCTAAAACGAAACGAGAACTTGTACATGTTACAATCAATAGTAGTTATACTCAAGCTAGGGGAGAGTTCCAACGAGTGAACGCCTACGGCGAGGTCAGTTAGCAGACGGTGCATTAAGTTGTTTGCAGCAGATCCCTGGCTGGTCTGACAAGCCTAACAATCCGCCATATGCAGTAAGATTGAACAAAGGACAAGGGTAGAGAGCCAAAACATTAATCTTTATTTTTTAAATCGGATAATACCACTATTCTGCTTTGCATCACCTTCAACTCCAGCATCACGAACAAGGGTACCCGTATCCCCCCAGGGGGTTCCGCATCCTCCACAGCGGCTGCAGGGATATGGTTTGATTCGACTTTTAAGGCTTCGCGTATGACCTCTTCATCTGATGAACAATTTCCAAAATCATCGCGCACGATTTGACGACGACTTGTACAAGTTGACTAGTTCCTCATGGGTGAAGGAGTATTGGTGTTCCCCACCTCCAATTTGGGAAGAACTAGAATTATTGATGGTGGGTTGCAAACGTTTTATCTCGTCTTTCGCATCATTCGTTTTGCAGCTGGGTGTTTCAACAATGCTATTGTGCTCTGGGTTTCCGTCCGTAATAATACCCAATGACATGTCGGAGTCGTTAACGGCAAAAGCTTAGGTGATATAATAGAAAAGGGGGAGTGCAAGTAGTTATGGCTTTGACAGTACAATCATCTTGGTTAAGCTTTTGCAATCCGTGAAGGCGGACTTCCTCTCCTTAAGTACGCAAGCTGCCTCCACACTAACGCGCACAGTGCTTGCAGCTTGCTCTGAGTGATCGTGCAGCATCAAATCACTGCGCCCAGCCGTTATCGGTAAAATTCAAGGGTTTCATTCGCGCCGACGGATAACAGAGGGTTTCTCAAACTTGCTGAGGGTGAGTTCCGTAAGTAGCAATGGCGGGCAGTTGGCGAGGAAATGAATCAAATGATGTAATTAATTAAAGTTGTGATACTTTGCCTCATAGATCTTTCTCCATGTCCAAGAGCGTTTCAGCTCAACTGGGCCTTTTACCAACCACCACAATACATGATCTGTAAAACTCACATTCTCTCCAATGCAAACTTACATATTCCCGCAGCTCAGCAACAAAGGAAAGAACCTTGTCTTTGTTCCATTTCAGTTCTTCTTTCCCTAAACGAAGCATCGTGCCTTTGATATCGGACATGAAGTCCACCAGGCCGAACTCGCCTAATATTTTACCTTCTTCTGATTCAGGCCAAGGGCCTATCGGTATCCGCAATTCCCATAATCAGTAGTGAAAAGGCGGAAAGTTGCGAAGCTGCGCCATACCTCGTACTCATATACCTTTATGTCCTCAAACCCAACAGTTTCCATCGCCTGACGCAGTGTTTCGTCATTAGTGACCATGAAATGCTTTCGTCGCTTTTCACCCGCTTCTCGGAAGAAATCCCCCCACTGTTTGATACAACTGTTCATTGCCAAGGTCCCCTTCTTAGTGTTGGGTTCAATGCACACCTCGACAAACTCAACAACGCCCCTCGGTTTGAGGGCCTTGAAAACTTTTTTCGCGAACTCAAACCGGTCGACATTCCCATTGAGGCCCCTAGCATGTATATAATTGACTGATGAATCTTCGAAAGTCCATTCTCGCTCACAATCTTCGATTTGGCTCAATAGATGTTAGTGGTGTGCTGAAGAATAAGAGGTCTGTAATCTCACAACTCGAGGTTGGGCGGGACCCATCCGGGTTGGATGGGCGCGATATCAGTGCCTATAACTGAAATTCTAGGGTGTTCGTCGGCGAAATCCCTATGCTTTGATTAGTAACTGTCCTGTGCACTTGAAAGATTCATGGAGACATACGTCGCCCAGATACCTAAATAGCTATCCATTAGGCTAGGCAATGAGAGCGGGAGGCAAGTTTATGGGGGTTACCTGTTCCTGTTCCTATATCTAGGACACGCTTATTTCCACGATCAATCGGTACGCTCCTAAGGATGAACGAGAAAAAAATACCTGACAATCTTTGGGTATGGCGGCTTTATGAAGGCCTCCCAGTAACTCACAATAGACATTATGGCTTTCAGGCAGAGTCAACATAGCATCATGCAACTCCGGGGGTCACACTTACTTTGCATCCCACTTCACCTGCCGCTTTTCATCAATCGGTTCACTGCACAACAATCTCAGCATGCTGCAACCGATCATACTTCTTCTACTTACTAACTATAGCCTGTATCCATGTTGGGATATTCTCGACCGTCCAACAATAAATAGTCTTGGGCTGAAGAGTCGAGTGAAGTCGTCGACGAGGCATCCGACTCGAAAAAGCCCTCGTCATCAGGATAGCGGTCGTCGCGGTCTGTGTCTGTGTCGGTCTGGGACATGTCATCCCCGGTCGATTGATCGGGCTCAGAACTAAACCCATGGTCGGAATGGTCGCTGGAGCCGATTGTTGAGGTCTCTCTATCGAGATTCGCGCAGTGGGTGGGTGTCCCGGGATCGTGTGCAATTGTCGGCTGAGGCATGCTCTCTAATTAAACCGCCTGGCTGTGACAATTCTGGAGGACACTTGCGGTTATTGCTGAGAATTCGAGACCTGGAGGTCATTGCCTCGGACGGAAGGCTGGAAGAGGGTTGTTTTAAGTAACGATGTTGAACGAAAGTACGAAACGATCGACGACGACAGATCAGTAGCAGACATGAAAAAACGAAGTTGGCGGCAATATTAAGACTCCTATATAATGTTAGATATTTATGTCATTCGGGAGTCGTCAGGGGTTAAGAAGGAAGATGTCTGGTGATGTTCAACGCGATCGGTAACGCGACATGACAGACCTTGCAGATGGACCGTGTCCGGCTCGGGAGAGAAGATTGCCAACCAGACCCCGAACACCGGCGGCGCGGCATTGATACCAGTCCTCCAGATCGCCAATAATATGGGGGTTTCTCGATTCTGGCGTTTTATATGGCCATTCCGTGCCCGTCCCCGTCGGTCTGAGCCCAATGCTGAGCGAGCCGACAGGGCTTTGGAGGGGAGTGCTTCACCATATCACCTAAAAAGAAAAAGAAAAAGCTCCTGAAAATTAATCCTTCTCAGAATTGCTTAGAATTCCGGGTCAATTGTCAAAACTTGGGAGTAGTAGGCGACATACGGGAGGTAGTGCACTGAGCCCAAGGAGTTTACGCATAATCTCCGAGGCACCGCTTGAATGACAATAGAGATTGCTCCTTTGAACTCCCTCAACCAGCCAAACAAAATATTGCGCATTTTGTCTATGGCATTTGATGTTTTCTGGATATTATGGGAGTTATGACTTCTGAAAGAGTTCGTGTCACCGTTGGCTTCATAATTCCAGAGGCGAAGGAAGGTGGAAAACAACAATCATCATAGGCAGAAAATGGAAAGATTTCTAATAAATTCTAATCAAGATGAGAAATTTTTCGTTCTCGATTCGTTATATGCACAAAGAGCTATGAATCACACCGACACTCATTCTCAGGGACCCCTGGCCGTCTTGATGCAGTCCGTGGAGGGCCTCAATTCCTCAATAACCACCCTTTCAATAGGCGTCCAAGTCGCCTGAGTCTCCCCTGCTGCTGGACTTTGGGGGAGAACAGGCTCAGGTGTACTACGGAGGTTGACGTGCGTACACACATGCTCTGAATAATACAGATCACTTGTGCAAGTGATGATAAGATTGGCTGGCGTACTTCAATCTTTATCTCGATCTGGGATGGCAATTATCAGCGTACTTGTGCAAGTGACGATAGGATTGGCTGGCGTACTTCAGTCTCTATCTTAATAGCGCCCATCGGCACCAAGTCACTATGAAGAGCTTCGGATTTGATGGTAACGATTTTCGGCGTCGGATCTGCGAACATGTTGGCGAGGTTGGTCAGGCAGATAAGGCGGAAGCAGGATGGTTTGCATGATTCCGTCTCCAGACCATCATGCATCTATATACACTCGAGGCAAAGATACCCCTGGTCAAATGAATACCCCTTAGATTTAGAAATCGGGCAAGTAGACTCCTGACAACGATGCGCCCCACATGCTGGAAACCCAACTCTGGTCGTTTTTAAAAAAACGACCAGAGTGGAGATTGCCAATGACCTCAGACATCATGTGATTTAAACCTTATTCTGTTTCGCGAATGGCACATTCACCGACTACCGACCGGCTGTTCGCACGACTACAATCGCGTAAGATAATCAAATCAAATCAAATCAAATCGACTACCGACCTCTTTTTCATATGGTGGGATTATGGATTCCGCTACAATCGACGGTTTCAACATTCCTCCAAGTGATGGCACTTTTTATATCACGAAAAACTTTCAAGATGACGCAAAGCAGCTCGAGACAGACGGCCTGTGCCGACCGTTCAAGATTTCGGCTACAGGCCAAACCTCTATTTACTTCGTCGTAGAGCAGGGTCAGCATGAAGCCGCAGTACGCTTGAAATTAACTCCGTTCACCCTTGGTCATCTTCCTGATCAGATCTTCTACGCTACGTATTTCTGGTACGCCAAATGTTGTGATGGCGGGCCAGAAGTAAGCCGTGTTACCGAACGCGTGCAGCTTGTGTATGATATTTACTTACGACTTGGTCGATGCCAATTCGGTGAAGAACAGTGAGTAGCCAATCTCGATCCCCTTATCTCCAACAGACTGAATTCTCACAAATCACAAGACGGCAAGAAGTCGCCATTGCTTTTAGGGAGATAACCGACTGTCATTCCAGAGCGCAACGAGCATTCGACCACTTACAGCAACCTCCTCATCCTGCGCTCGCACTACATTCAGGTGATGACACGACTGATGAAGGGTGCTCTCGGCTCTCAGAGACTCGTCGATCTCTTGATGTTCCTAATTATTGTCCCGCCCTCTCGAACAAGAGACGCCGATTGCTTGGTAATCGTCATTCTCGCTCCGAAGCAAGAATTGGCCAAGATAACAACACTGGCAAACCACCTCCAAGTTCGGATCGCATACGTTATGAGCAACACATCACCGACGCAGACACTAGATCTACAGAGAGATTAGCTAAAACACCGTCTGATCATCAAGCTACCCAGAGCAGTGCTGAGAAAAACGAAATTGTGAGAGTGGAAGTCGAAAAAATAACCAAGAAGGCAAAGGCAGGACTGAAGGAGGTTGATCAAAGGGAGAAAGGAGAACTTATTGCAACATTGCCATTTAAACTCATGGATGGGCAAATCGAGGTTCTGCTTTCTACAACCGCTCAGCGTCTATCCACTGATCAACAGATATGGGAATGGGCAGTAAAGGTTGAGAAACAGGCCAGAGCGCTCACCTGGACCCTCCGCCTGATCTCGGTCAGTTTGCGTACCGTTCTGAAAGAGTGCAACGAAGCAGTCCCTGAGGTCACTACCGAGCGAGCAGACAGGATGTTGAAGTGGGAAAATGGCATACGCGTTCTGCATGGGATGGTGAACAGATTGGGGCCGCGGGGCATGCGGCTTTATGACGCATATGCTTGTAAGTCAGATTCTAATGATTGCGACCATGCAAGCTGACAGAAAGAAGCAAAGAATTTCCGTTTCTATTCTTGTTCCATAAAGGGAGATGAGTTGCGAACTGCAATTTCCTCTGATGCAGCTGAGCATATGTCTGAGAAAGGCGCACTACGTCATTCTTCGAATCCTCAAGTCCTTTTTCTGCCCCATTTGATTTGGAAGATGTTAGGAGGCAAGCATGAGTCAGTATTACCTATTCAAACAGCTTAGCTTTTCTGGGTTTGTCTAACTAACACTCCTTGTAGCCAAGCAAAAATTTGCAACATACTTGGCCTGGATACTTTCGCTGATGTCCCGATCCGCTCTCCTTTTGTGTGGTTGGACGATTTGCAAAATGTTTCAGACATGTCGCGTTGGGGCCAAGGGCTTCCTTCACCCGCACAGGACCTAGTTACCCATCCGGAACCAGGTACCGTACAGCCAGAGTCGAAACGACAAGAACCCTCCACAGAAGCTGGATGCCAACAGCTGCCACATGATGATCCAGACGCAATGCCCCCACCCAACACCAGACT
>JABEER010002771.1:0-10938 GCA_014824405.1 Fusarium sp. NRRL 66896
GTAGTGGGTTCGAGCCTTGCTCATACTGGCTGAACCTTTCTATCAATGTCTTGCAGGCTGCACCTGTCATCTGGTGGATAGTGTTCAAGTGGCTGTATAACGACCTGGTCCCTGGCTGAACCATCGAACCGCATGTGATGCATATTAGAATCTGGGACTGGCAGTTGTAGAGAAACCCATCGGAGAGATCGTTTGTATTTTCACCACCCAAAGCTGTCTTGACTCTCTTAGGAGCTCTTTCAGGACTCTCAGGGCTTGAGGCTCTCTTCCACGTATGCAGTGTGACATTGAGAGACTTGCAGGGTTCCTTATCCTGAACTTGGCAATTATCACGGTAATATTGGACATTCCAGTCCTACCACATTGAGGAAAGCCGATAGTACATTTCGAGAAGCTCTGGTTGCAGCCGAGATGGTAGAGCCTTATCGATAGCATAAGCTGTTAACAGCATTCGAGGGTGATGGCCAGCTCCTGCCGCGAACATCCGTATCGGATCGTCCGCGCTGGTTGGGTAGTAATAGTTTCTTTTTTCCACGAGCTTGTTGATATACCGCTTCGAAATTGCCAGGGATGCTAGCCTATATAAGAAGAGGGTCCATGGTGTGACGAGATCTCGAGTCAAGTATTTGAGAATGCCCGAAGCCTGAGCCGAGCTCAAATGCTTTTGCCTCCCGGAGGGATCTTGAAAGAGAAACTCATTACATTTGTAATGAGGCATCTTCAAGGCCGTTGACAAGAAATCAATCGTGGGCCGGATCATAGCGAGATACTTCAATAAGCTTAGACTGAGATTTGCCGGAAGATATCGAACAATGTAAAAAGAATAGTTGTTCGATGCTCTTGCCTTGTTGTAACTTATCACGATTATCATCCTTCCCCCGTAGAAAAAAACATTGCGCATAGTAAGCTCGGTATTGACGCAACGAATGCTAGTTACTTCACTGCCACGGCCTGGCAACCCGCCTGATATCTGTAACGCAGCGAAAGCCGATTTGTTGAGATCGAGGCCAAGATTCAAGTATGCTAGACATGTGTCAGGACACCAATGAGATGCAGTTGCAAAGGGTTTGCCACGGAACTGAGACGTGCGAAGCTTGTTTATCAGCATCTCCCGTGCATCTGATAGCTTGTTCTCAGGCTTTTGTAAGAAAGACCAGCCGGCCTTTCGACAATTCAGATCATCCCTGACGACATCAACATTGAAATTCGGCTCTAAGCCCAGCATCATTTCTTCGACCTGCTCCTCGACCAGTGCTATGGCCTTATGGTAAGTTTTGCAGAAGTCGGAGAGTTTTACTTCTTTGTCATTGCCCACCACAAACGACCGGCCGTCAGGAGCCCAGGAGAGGTTACCGGGCATGCCCTCCTGTCTCACAATAGACTTGGCAAACGCCTTCAGTTCAATGAGTTCTCCGAAAGGTGTGTAGCAGCCTCGTACAAGATATCTTTGACGGATTGCTTCGAGCCGCTCTGGTTGGGAGTGGTATTGATCTCGGGATGGCCAGTGGTACGCAAGGGTAGTGTAGCTATATAGAGGAAGAGCATACTCCAAAAAGAGTGCACGTCCAACCCACATAAGTGCCGCTAGCCCGCCTGTAGAGTTGTGAGCTGGGTAATAAGAAATGGACCGTCTTTGAATCCCCATAACAGCAGTATAATATATAATAACAGAAGACGACATGTCTCCAGCGGGGTCTTGATGTGTCCAGAACATCATTGAGAGCTGGAACAAAGCTTCTGATAACTCCAGCCAAGGCCTGGATGGTAAGAGGAATTCGGACTGATACTGTGAGCTATCATCTATTCCAATGCTCGCGTCTTCTTCGAAATCTGTCTCCCCATCGCTCTCATCACTGCTTGCATGACTTAATTCATCGTCCTCAACAGGTTGCCTGCGGGAGTGGCCTTGCTCACGACTCGGAAGTTGACTCGCAAGAAATAAGATGTAATGCATCATCTTTTCTTCTTTCAGTCCCAGTTTGAAATTGTAGAGCTGTTGACGCTGTCGTTCCTTGAATCCCAAAACCCGAAAGACGAAGCATATTAATCGCTTCCAGACGGAAATATATCTTTTTAAGCACAACACAGCTCGGAATGGATGTGGCCAAAAGTCATTTCTCGAATACGTATTGAGCCAGCAGCGAGATGTGTATGACATGCGGGCCATTGTAGCCATCACACGATTGAACATGATATCAACACCCTGTAGTAAGATGCGTAGCTGAGCTTCGGCCTTAGCAGAGCTTTCGACCGAACTTTCCTTCCATTTGCCAAGTAGATAATCTTGGCCTTGGACAAAGTCGGGCTGTTGTGCTGTTGTGCTGATAACTTCGAGTGATCGATTACGGAATAGGTCAGGCCAGCGAGTATGTCGGAGCCATGGTGTCGTCTCGTTGGGGTTGATAACTCCGGCACGGCTATGGGGACTGCTCCCCATATGTAATTCTGGCGTTTCCATCCCGTCTCGCAACTCAAGACTTAGTCTTCATTTACTGCAAGTTGCCTTTGAAGAACATTGAGGGCCATTCTCTCTATAAAGTTTGGACCTGTCCTAGAAGCGCGCGTCAAAGACGCGCTGTTCGCGTGGAATTCCGTAATCAAACTTTATTTATATTACATGTATTACACACGCTGCGAAGCTTTGAGCTACCACCTCAAACTCTATAAGAACCGTCCAGGGTTAGGACCAGAGCACCAATGATATGATAAAGCGCCCCTACCATCGCTGAAAGTGGAGTCTCGGCAGTCTCGCCAAGTAGCCCCTTTCGGGTGAAAGAGGAAAACAGGGATAACGGCCCAATCAAGACGCGTCAAAGTCCTCTTTCAGTTGAATCTGGAGCTGGAATAATGATGTAGGAAGCCCATCGTCCCAGTCGAAAAGCCCATGTACTCTGTCGTGGTAAGCATATCCCTGGTCATGCGGTCCTTTGTGCGAGTAGGACAGATAGGGAGGCTCGCCGGTCAACTTGTGAATAATATCGAAGCTCAGCCCTCGGTATCCTTCTCGAGCCAACCGAAGTTCATCATCAAGTTCATAGTCAACGATCACATGGCTACAGGTGTATCGGATAACCTGACGCGCAAAGTGTCGGTAGACCATTTGCCGCATGCGATTCAGAGTAGCAGGACGAGTGCTGAGCGCGCTCGTTCGTAGGTAATCTTCTAACTCTCCGGCTTTACTGTACTCCCTACTCACAGATTCCACTTCTTTCCAGTTGCGAAAAACACCTTGGAGCCCGTTAAATGTGAATGTAGTTGATGCTACAAGATCGTCCTGTAGGTGGAAGTTGGGCCAATCGAAAAGATCACGAGGTAACCAGGCTAAACCTGTTTGGCGCATACTTTTCTCAAAATCTAAGCCACGGAGAGGTTTGCCCTTCCTGTTTTTGTACGTATCCTTGAACATTTGTGAGCGTCTAGCCACGTGATGGCAATTAACACTGGCCTTCAACGAACGAAGAAGAATCGTGACCATGATCATGTTTCTCTGATGATCTTCCCAATTAGCATCTCGGCGACTTGCTCGAGATTGAACAAATTCGATCGCGGAAAGCCATCGGTTGAACTCCCAACGCATAAACTCATTGACATTAGCAGTTGACAATACCCAGAACGAACGATGTTGGCCCGGTAAGCTCGAAGCGGCAGGGTTGAGGACTGTAAATAGTTCCCAAGAAATCCGGTACTCTTCTCGAACACCGAAGCTCGTATCCGCAGAACTATCTAGTGCGAACCCTATTCGAGCCTTCATAGCTTGAAAGACTTTGCGAAGCCGTTTGAGCTTGGGTGCAGATTTATCGGACGTCGCTAACCCGGCATTACGATATTGTCGAGCAGCTACTATCCAAGCATCGAGTAGCGAAGGCGGGCAGGTCAGCCCCTCCAAGTTTGGCTCGCTAAATAGCGCTTTATCCTGTTTGGCCGCTGTCCAGAAAAGATCCTTGTTCACATTGTACCGTTGAGCGTAAGCGATGCCCCCGTTGCGCAGTGGGTGTGAGCGACGGGTCTCGACTCTAGCGCTTCCAGCTTGGCTAGTCAGACTCCAGTTGAAAAGTTCTGATGATGCCAAGGGTTTATCGTCGCTATACTTCATTGAACGAATCCATGATTCCAAGCACTTACTTTTGTGTAAGAGTGTACACTTTTCTGAGGTTGCAGTATCTTCGGTACCGACATCTATCCAGGTATTCGATAGATCAGCTTTGGACCAATCAAGAACATGATGGAGGTGATCAACGATCTTAGCACGACATTGCTGTAACGTTGTCGACTTTGCCTCCAGTTTGATGTTTTTCGCACTCAAGACGATGAACATTCCGCGGAACATGGCAAGTTCAGATTGCTCAGCGTGTTGTCTCATGTGATGCCATATCTGCTCTAAGTACTCTTGAGGGAGATAATGGTGCATGTCCATCTTACTGCGGACCATCCCGCTACAAGCTTCCCTCTGGCGACTGTATGCCTTACTCTCCACATCGTCAAAAGAACGAGGATGATGTTGGATTATGTCAGGCGGGCAGTAGTGGCGGATGGCGGGTAGAAGGAATTGGTCGATCCATATGCGTCTCTCCTTTTTGGTCAGATATGTGGTCGTTCGACAGACGTGAGAGATCCCGGGGAAGAATACATAAACTCCAAACTGAGGCGACTGACGTCCGCTACCCAGTCGGAGATGAGGGATAATATGCAAGGGTATTCCCTGATGAAAAACATGCAAGTTGCTTGCCAAGTTCCTAGTAGGTGGCGAATGGTACGATATGTATAGCCCACGATTGACGGACAGGCAGGTGGCCCAGGAAATGATACTATCCACATCCCAAGTGCGCTGGACCTCAGAAAAGCTTCTCTCTGACATCTGAACGTCGAGTTTTGGACGGTTGTCTCCACCGCTCAAGATCGAGTACCAGTCCAGCTGACCATCGTCACTTTCACCTGTTTCAGCATGAGGTGACGCGCGACCGATCGAGTCTGGTACTGCAAGGCCCCGCCAATAGTCGACAATATCCAGTAGGCCATGTACTCGTGGCTCGTTGTTTTCAATGTGTTCTCTTTCGTTCTCTTCTGCCTCTTCTTCGCAGTCACAAGTATATCCCCAGTTTCTTTCCAAGAAACACTTGGCTGAGTGGACATCTGATTCCAGCGAGACGCTGATGCGTTCGTCTTCATCGTCGATCTCCACCTCGCTTCGCATATCTGAGACGTCCGAGGCAGAAATTGAATCAGATTGCCAGGCATCATCAGGCTGAGATTCGAGATCATATGTTGCTTGTTCGTGTTGTCTTGTGTTCCCATCATTTCGTGGCCTACCCAAGTCGTCATCAAATACTACACATGAACCTGTGGTAACACAATGTCTCTCATATGGTGAATTCGTTATACAATCACGCTCGCGAGGACTTGATGCATTGCTGATATGACATAGCTCATAGTCTGATTCGACACATATGTCATCGTCTCCGGCAGCGTGGCCCATATGATCACTCGGGATTCTATTGGGGCTTGATGGTAATAGAACCTCTTCCGGGCCTTCTTGCGAAGTCGAGCGCGATGCAATGACCATATGCGGTTCCGACGCGCTACCGAAACGCTGTGTGTACGGTGACACCAGGTCGATCTCCTCTATAGATCGCGGAGGTTGTTCACTTCCGGCAGCGGCCGCATCGATCGACGGAAATGGTGACTCGGAGTGACTCGAAGAATTTGCTACTTTTGGAATATCACCTAAAGAGCATGTTTCCTGTGACTCGATGCTTTGTGAGAGTGCGGGCTGCAGAGCTTCTGTCTGTGGAGAAACATAGATTTGAAATCTGATGTTACCGTGCATCGGTTGCTGCTGGCGTCGTCTTCGAGCGCGCTTGGCGATGACATCTTGATTAGCCTTGTCCTCTGGCGTGTCGTACTTCCGAGGTCGCCCGCGTTTCTTGGGTGTTCTCAGCATTGTGGATATGGTGGTCCGTGGTGGGTTTGATATGTTTTCGTATGGATGGGTATGAAATTCCCCTGAACTGACCGCTAAATCCTGATTAGGCTAGTGCGTTGACCGCGAAAATCGAAGAGCGTTAGCGTATGACCGCTAAATTCTGGTTGGATGAGACGAAGTACGCTAAGAGCTATATAGGCTAGTCTACTGACCGCGAAATTCCAAACCCCAATTTTAGCTAACCCGACTGCTTTGACTAGCGCCTCCAACACGGCGTATAGAATGTATCGGGATCTTTCGAATCTTCTCCACTAGGCCCTATCGATGCTATGGCTTTAAATCGCGGTGTCGTGTTTTTAAATGAGTAGCAACCTCATCGGTAACAGAGGCAAACATACACTTAACAGATGAGAAAGCGGTATGTTGAGAGAAGAACGTAGGGATAAATTGCACTGCATGGTTCAGGTTGCCAGTTTGAAGCCGTCATAGTGATCGTCATAGTGACTTGGTTACCGATAGTAAGATCTGAATAACGATTAAGCTTCGATTAATAATGAAACCATTTAGAGTATGCTATACCCCCATAGCACTTTACGCGACAGGACGCGTCGTGTTCTGTGGCAAACCCCTGGCAAACCCCTGTTCTGATCAGCACTCTCCTTCCTGTATACAGGATAAAGTCAAATCAACTCTACACCCTGGCAATAATCAACCCTACTAGGTTTAAAGTGGGTCAATAAAACCAACTCTAGTAGAGTTGATTTGGTAATTAGTTACTAGGGTTTTTCTATGAACTCTACTACAATTCATTGCACCCATTGTGGGTAGGAAAATACTCACTTTATTATTATCTTTCTATATATGCTACTTTTATGTATTTTACTTATGATAATGGCTTCGACCTTGCCCCCTCACTTTTTTCTACGACCTTGCCCCCCATAGTTCAATAGCCTGGTTTTTTTTTCTATGGCATTTTCTACGACCTAGCATGCAAAGTCGTAGCTGAATGGTTGATAGGTACTGTACAATGATGTTCACACCGTGATAAACAATTCACCGAACTGGACAGCGTCGTAACAGACGACTAGCCTTTTCGCTTAGCTGCCGGTGGCCCATAGTCTGCATCCGACGCGTGGTACTTCCGCGCAACAGCATCCTCCTCCTTAGAATACTTTGCCTCATCCTCGGATCTCAGCTCTTCTGCAGAACTGGATGACCATCTGCGCTTCCTTATTAGCCGTCGTCTTGATTTGACGCTGTCGTCTGGACGGAGGGGTTCTTGTTCCTTCTGCCGTTGTTGGGCGTCTTGGGCGTTTTGGGCAAGTCGGGAGAACAGGATGTTGATCGTGGCGGCGGGCCAAGTCTCGGATAGTTCATCTGTAGCAAAGTCGCGGATGTCAATCGTTAGCGACTGGTCGGGATTCAAGGCGTCGCCATCGGATGAGCGGAATGGCTATCGGCACATATTAGCGCGGTTCAAGAAACACCGGGTGATAGTAAGTTCACCATCTCGTGGACCTGCTCAAACGTTTCCAAGTCAAGGCCATCTTCGGACTCGGTAAACTTGGGACGCCAGAGAGATACTGTGGATGGCTTGCCACGGTAGTTGAGATCGACACCAATCACAAGCTTGATGTCGCCGTTCGAGTAAAGAATGTAGTCTTGCGCAAGTCTCCTCAGATCTTTACCATCCTGAGAATACGATACCTCAACTACTATACCAGGATACCTTGCCCCAGGGTAATGGAACTGAATATCTGGCTCACGCTTAATCGGGCCGTTCTCGTCATCCGTCTCTGCAAGGAAGACGCGGGAACCTAGGGCGCTCATGACTTTTTCGGCAAAGGGTTTTGCCTCGTCACTGCGGCTGCTGGCAATCTTGTTCAATTCTTTACAGATCTCGTCTCTGAAATAGGTGGCGAAGTAGTCATGAGTTGGTGAAGGCATGCGAATCGTGAGACGGCTTCGCTTAGGTTCGTAGTCGAATCTTCTGAAGGTTTGCTCGATCTTTGTATAGCGTTTGCGGTACTGTTTCTGGTCGAGAGTGAAGTGTGCGAATTCCGGAACGTCACGCGTCTCAGACAGAAGTTTGTGTCTTTGAAGAGGGTCGGGGAGTGGGTGGTCACTATCGTCGCCGTCAACGATGTCGATGTCGATTTCCTTCACAGGGCGTTCTGCTGTTGTCGGCGGGGATGGGGGGAGGAGAGGGCTTGACTTGTCGGGCGGAGTAGTACTGAGTATAGCCATAGTTGATGTGAATTAATGTTGATATCAGATCTTCATCTTGGTTCATGGCGGATCTGGTCGTGACATGTTAGATTTTCGCCCGCGAATGTTGGTGTTGATTGTTGATGTTTGGTTTGCGTCGGAGCGGACTTTTGTTCTGCCGAGAGGTCCTGGTTTGGTTTGTCAGCAATCAATAAGCGAGCGTCATTTGTTCGTTTTCATCCTGATCTGATTGGCTGAGCCCTTCCAAGCATGACCGAAAAGCGATAACCTAAACCCATCCCTACTTACAAAACTGATAGGTTGGTTTTATTGAACTTGGTTACCATATCAATGTGCACGGACAAAAGGTATAGAAGCTACAGGCGATTTTACGGCAAAACGCCGGGGAAATTTGTAGTCGCCTGGGTTGGCACGGACAAAAATTATACAATGCGGCGGGATTTAGTTCAACCTTTGTACAGTAGGACAATATGAAACAGCATATACTTACTTAGAAGTCCTATCTAGAGGTTGGGTGGGGGTAGATGCCCCATTTAATACGATCTGGAGAGGACAGATTGTGAGCATTAGCGACCGACTGGAAAGAATATGAATTGTAGTCATGCCATTATATTACGATAACTTTGTCATCCGTAAGTTGACATTCGAACATAGCAGCATGTGCTAATTGGTACCCCAGCCTATGAGAATTCTTCTTATATGGCGGCCTAGACTAGCTACAGTTAGTATACCAGCAATATAGATATCTACTCTCATAACGCAGGGAGTAGAGTATTAGCCTGGGAGGATTCGTATTCTGATGTTCTAACTCATGCAATAACAAGAAAACCCACACAGACATTGAAGGACAATTAACAGGTTTCACTCCTTTTCGCCCTTAGCTTTTTGGAAGATTGTTGTGAGAATGCTCAATGAGGTCTAACAGACGTTGTCGCCAGATTGTTGTGAGTGTGTAGTTTACTAAATTACAAGCAGTCCTTGGTACAGTAGGGTAGCGCGTTTGGCTGGCTCTCCTTCAGACCCGCGATTGGTGGAAAGCAGGTCCGACACCTGCATTCGGCCACGTCACGGGCCTCGGGTTAGGCTGCGAGATAATGTCCTTCTCGCCTCTGTTCAAAAACCTGAGCAAATTCTTCACCGTAACTCAACTAAATTCAACCTTGCTTTCTTCTTCTGTTGTATCAAAATGACATGCGAACATATCGATTGGGATCTCTCAGAAGTCGTTAATCCAACATACATCGCTGCGGTTCATACTCTCATTGAAGACAACTATCCACAGAGAGAACCAAAGGGCAGCAAATCTCCCTATCCTAAGGAACATCTAGGATCCTATAGTGTTTCATTCGACCCATGGATGAAAAATGATCAGAAAATATTAAGTCGCTACAATCCATTTCATCTCAGGATCCCTTACAATCTTGCTTCATTGGGCAGTTTATTCGAATATGGTTACACTGGAAGCTTCAATCGTTATGGTCTTGGTATCACACCTGCAGAAGAGCGCCTAAACTTCCTTAGAGAATATCACCTATTATATGCTGATGTCCTCGAGGCGTTAAATGGAGATGATAATGCAGAGTCAAGAATCCGGACGAAAATCTATACGGACAGCATGTATGAGAGTGCTGGAATTCGGACCAGAGATCTAAACCTTCCACAGAAGGAGAGTTTTCACGTCGAGTTCCGACTTTCACTCCTCGCTCATCTGGCCCTGGATATAGTTAGATCTGATGAGGAAGCTATTTCCACCGCCGCTAGAGTTAAAGTCTTAAAGCTGCTCTATAGTTTTGATATCGACTCCGTCGCCGCGGCATTCTCTGCTTACAACAAAGGCTTCTTATTGCACGAGTCAGAGTTCGTGGAAGACTTGATCCCCGGGTCGTTTATCAACCATGCGACGGAAAAGGGGGGAACACCTCATAATGATCTCTTCACCCGGAATTCCACAATTCAGAGTATGTTCCGCATGCAACCTCTGTACGGCGCAATCGATTTCGATGCGGGACTATCTACGTTACTTCACCACTACCAAGCTGAGACTGTGCAGATCCTACTGAGTTTCTTGCGTCTCAACGTTGCAGTCGTGCCGCTACCCAACAAACACTGCGCCACGTCCCATGATTATGAAAAAAGAAACCGCGAATCAACAAAACTTGTTTTCCATTCGCTAGTTCAACTAAGCCAACTGGATTGCATACAGAAAAGAGAGCTGTTCGGTGTTAAGGCAAGCTATCGTACAAGTACCAAGAATGCTACACCGTCTAGTTTCCAATCTCGCGTTGGTGCTACAACTGGCGTTGGAGGAGTTTGCGACGAACTAGAATCTCTTTCTAAAGAGTCTTTGATCGCTCTGATTCGCCAACACCGAGCATACATCGAGCGCTTGGAAGAATTGCCTCCATCATTGACCCCGAAGCCAACCACAACAAAGCCATCATTCGGTGATCCAAAAGCATATTTCCAGATATTTGGCCTCGATCCTAGAACTCCAGAGAACATCGATGAGATCTTGGCCCCCTATTATCGTGCCTTAGCATTAAAATGGCACCCGGACAAAAATGGCGATGACCCTGAGAAAACGCAGAAGTTTAAGAAGCTCCAGACCGCATATGAGGTACTTTCAGATCCTGAACAACGCAATCGCTACTTGAATTCTGGCCTTTTCTAAAGCAGGGAAAGTTGAAGAATGATGTTCTATCAGCCAAATCTCCATCGACTAGCGGACAACGCAACTTGGCCGACAAAAAGTATATTGGCTTGATGTTCTTGCATCTGTCAACCGAAAA
>JABEER010002800.1:0-19657 GCA_014824405.1 Fusarium sp. NRRL 66896
CCCTCATATGGCAGGCGAGTTCCCGCGGGACTAATACCGTACCCTAGATCAAGTGTAACGGTCAGAGACCAAAGTGTATCAACTGCCAGACATACGAGAAAGACTGCGTTTACGAGCCCGTTCCTGATGTCACCAAAGCAGCTGGTCGCCAGCGCCATCAGCGCACAAAGACCCGTAGCGTCAAGGCACGCACAGAATCACCCGCCGCCCATGCTCGTCAGACCAGCGCCCCCGCCAATGAGGCAGCCTCGTCAATTGGCGACAGTGAGGCAGCGAGTGAGCGTAGTAGTCAGCAGCAAGTAACACGCGATGGAGCAGCACCTCGCCATCAATCCTGGGATCCTTCTGACTCTGCGCCTCGACCTATGGATTCAGGCGTCGCGAGAGTCGTTGTCCTCGCGAATGGAGAGTCGACGTATCATGGGCGCACGAGTGCTCTGTTTGAGGATAATGCGCAGGAGAGGCCTGTTGAGCAGGAGGTGCAGCCGCGGATGCCGGATCATTGGGTAGAGCGTGGTCTTATCGCTGAGGCAGCCAAGCAGCGTGGGTACCATCTTATACTTGTAATTCTTAAGCGGTGTAACTAATATGTGTGAGATAGGGCAACTGGAGGAGATCCATTTCGCTAAAGGGCAGCTTGACTTTGACGGTGTTGATCCCGACCTGGGGATGCATCTCCTCTCCCTGCACTGGAACCGTCAACACCACTCATTCCTTATTACCTACCGTCCCGCGTTCATGCGGGACATGGCATGCGGCGGACCATACTTCTCCAAACTGCTCCTCAACGCTATATACTTTGGCTCATCAAAGTTTAGTCCAAGACTTGAAGTTCGAAAGGACGTTAACGATGTTAGGACTGCGGGATGGCGGTATCGTGAGAGGGTTAGGGAGTTGGTTGGAGGGTCGTTGGATAGGAGCGATATCACGACGATTCAGGCTTTGTTGGTCATGACGAATTCGTTGTTTGCGCTAGGTGATGAGAGAAGTGCGGCGTGGCTTTATGCTGGGTTGGCGTTTCGTATGCTCATTGATCTGGGGTTGCATGTTGACTTGACGAATTCGCATCAGTTCTCTGATGAAGATCTTGAGATACGGCGTCGTGTGTTCTGGGGAGCTTTTGGTATGTACCTCCAACATGACTGTCATCAAATACTAAATAGACATAGTGGTCGACAAGATTCAGAGTCTGTATCAAGGTCGACCCGTCACCCTCAAAGAAAACGACGCCATGGTTCCGATCAAGTTTATCGATACATACTCTGAGCTCGAATTCTGGCAACCTTTTGCGTACTCGACGTCAAAGAACGACTACGCTGGTTCGCCAGCCTACAGTATCTCGACATTCACTGCGCTGTGCAAGTTGTCTATTGTCATGAGCGATGTCATGAGCACCATATACACCGTTCGAACAACAGACCAAAGTCCTGCTGAGCTGTCGAAAGTGTTGGACAAGCTTCAAAAGAAGTTACGCGATTGGCATACGGCTTTACCGGATCATCTCAAGCCTGAGGTTGCGAATGCACCTGATGCTACGGTCCCTCCACCTCATGTTCTCAGTCTTCAGTAAGTCCCCAACAACAATTGAGCTCACTCCATACTAACATCTCAGCGCCATGTACAATGTTCTAGTGATTCTCCTCCACCGCCCCTTCGTCGCAGACGGTCATCTATACAACACATTCCGCTCCATCTCCGTCGACTCAGTAATAAAATGCTCAGCAGCCGCCTCCAGCATCTGCAGTCTATTACGCGCCTACCACCGCGCATTCTCCGTCCGTCGCGCTCCCTACCTAATCTCCTACGCAACCTACGTCGCCGCAACAATCCACTGTCGCATCGCCGCCAAAAACGGCAAAGGCTCAGCTGCCTACGTTAATCTAATAACATGTCTCGCCGTGTTTAAGGAGAACCAAGAGACCAATTCTGCAGTTCAAAAAGCAGCAGTCATTATCCACAGGCTCATGAGCAAATACGGCGTTGTTGTTGATGACTTACCGGATGACGCGCTGGAGGCTGAACCGGCGACTAAGTCGCGTGATCAACAGCCTCAGCAGCAACTACAGAAACCACAAGCGCAAATTGGGTATGAGGGACTGGAGAATACGGGGAACGCACAGACGGAAACATCGCCAAATCAGGAAATGCACCCAGTCGAACTCAGCGGTAGCGCGGCGCCTTCACCTGGCTCAGACTGGATCAACATCGATGGCATCATACAGAGCTTCCTCCGCGAGGGCGACTTCAACAGCAACGAACCAACCATGTACGGCCAAGCTTCATACCCCGGGCAACAACCCCAAAAAATACCTCAAGTCGACGGGGAGCACTATCTCCACACATCGACAGGTCAACAGCCTGTTTACTTTCCCCAAGGCTTTCCCGCGGGAGGACTGAACAGTTTTGCTACTCCCGTGCCGCCTGGGGCTGGGGATATCGAGGGTGGGAATTCATGGCAGCAGACGAGTTTCTGGCCGGCGAATCAAGATGCTGCGTTTTTGGAGGATCCGATTTTCGGGTTTAATGGGTCGAGTACGGGTGAGTTTCAATACATGGGGAGATGAGAAATCGCCACTTTTCCCGCTTGGGTTTTCGTTCCCGCGGGACATAACATCAGAGACGGGACATACATTATGGGGCAGACGGGAAGCCAAGATCTTGTCTCCCACGGCATCCCCAGTTTTTCTTCCCTGCTAGAATCATTCGGAGTGTTATTCCCCGGCATCGCCAATGCCGAGATCAATTACATTACGAACAAAATGGCAAATGCATTGCAAAACTGCGAGTTATTTAACTCTTGCCATTTCATTACCCTCCCAGTCCTGAGTACGTAATTTACAATCGCTTATTCACAACAATCACAATGGCTATCGAGATCGAAACTCCTCAGGAGCACTACCCTACCCGCCATGCCCTCTCATGCGTACTAATGCGCGCCGGCACATCAAAGGGCCTCTTCATCCACCGGAAAGACCTCCCCGAGAAGGAATCCGAATGGGGTCCACATCTCATCTCAGCATTGGGCTCGCGAAACAACGATGCTAAACAAGTCGATGGTGTCGGTGGTGGTTCATCCACTACTTCAAAAGTTGCTGTGATTTCACTTTCGAACCGTGAAGATGCCGATGTCGACTTTACTTTTGTCCAAGTCGCTGTTGGGAAAGAATCTGTGGATTTCTCGGGAAATTGTGGAAATATGAGTTCGGGTGTTGGACCGTTCGCTGTTCAGGAGAGACTTGTTACACCGAAGCCTGGACAGACGGAGATTGATGTTAGGATCTTCAACACCAACACTAGCAGAATCATCATCGAGACTGTTGAGTTGGATCGCAACGGTGACTTCAAGGAGGATGGCGACTTTATCATCCCTGGTGTTAAATCACCCGGCAGTGAAGTCAAGTGCTCTTTTGTCGATCCCGCTGGTAGCATGGCGGGAAGCTTGTTCCCTTCTGGTCAGAAGCAGCAGTGGCTTCACGTTGATCCTTCTTCGTTACTGCCCGCGATGGCACCTTTCCAGATCCGCGCTACTCTTATCGACGCTGCCAACCCTTTCGTCATGATCAGCTCCTCAGACTTCACAACTATCCTCGGCGCCAATGCTGCACCAGAGACACAACACGCTTTGGTCGAAGCAATTCGATGTCAAGGCGCCGTCGACATGGGTTTGGCAACAAGCACAAAGGTCGCCGGCCTAACCCGCGGCACACCCAAGATCGCACTCCTCTCATCACCAACGCACCGCGCCAACTCAAAAACTCCCGATATCTACGTGCAATCCTACTCCATGGGTCTTCCCCACCCAACACTCCAACTCACCGGCGCAGTCTGCCTAGGATCAGCAGTTAGTATCCAGGGTACTATCGCCGCAGACCTATCAGCGACACCCGTTACTGACGGACCTCCAACGCCTGAGCGTACACCATCGCCTGATATGCAGGGAGAGAGGAAGGATACTGTTAATACGAGACATATTGTTATTGAGCATAGCAAGGGAACTATTCCTGTTCTTGTTAAGAAGAATGGGGAGGATGGGATTGAGAGCTGTGCTGTTTCGCGAACGGCGAGGAGACTTTTTGAGGGAAGGGTTTGTTATTACTTGTAAGGGTTATAAATAGTTGTTAGCATTTGTTTAGAGCATGTATGATATCACGTCAATTGAGTCACGATTTGAACGATAATTCGTTTGTTACATCTAAACTATCTGTGACTTCCATCCCCCTGACACCTCGAAGAGCTTTCCAACCTCTTGGCTAACTACCAGAAGCTTTCTGTCGTGGTACCTCGGCGCCACGAGGGACAAGCCAATCGGCATGCCGTTTTCGCCAGAAAACCTGGGGATGTTGATGACCGGATTGTGTAGTGCCTGCAAGAATGCCATGTTAACCCCGAAGATCATTACAGTGAGGGTTATGAAGTAATTTGCCGTCCATATCAGATTAAACGCCGCTCTTCCAGTAGCCTCAATACCCTTCGGCGCCTCATCCGGTACACTCGGCACCAACACAGCATCATACTTACCCAACATAGCATCGACAACAGGCCTAGCCGCTGCAATATCATCAAAAGCTTTAAGCTGCGCAGCTCTCGAGATCTTAAGGCGATTCTCGACATGTCCAACAAGATGATCCGCAATTTGGCTCTTGTCAACTCTATACTCTGGCAAAAAAGCTGTACGTCCATCGGTGTTGAAGATAATGGAGTGTCACTTTGGTAAATCCTGTAGATAGGACGCATTTTTATACTCCTAAGATGGCGAGGGGATATACTGATTATGCGTTTAGTCAGGAGTTCCTGAGTAGGAACACTGCAAAGGTGTAATCAACATTAACAAATATCTGAGAAAAACTGCAATAGTATAGTAATAAGAATAGTAAATCACTCTTACTCTATTCAATACGTTCCGTGAAGGGAGGACCTAGACTAGACGTCGGTTTGGTTGCTCACTACGATCAAGGGACCTGCTAGGCGAGCCTCAACGCATTGCATGAAATGGGTATTCTCACAGATCGTCATAGCCAATGTGACAGTTAGACAAACAATGCAACTCCGGTCCCGAATGGGTGACCCGAGGGTAACGTGATAAACGTGAGCGCGCTGAGGACGCACAAAGCAGCGATCTGGAGGAGACACAGGATACCGGTGTTACCACGTTTGACTGAATGCCTATTTGCGACACTTTCGCGTGATTCTTAATAACTCTTAAGCGTGAAGCCGTACCACATAGACGTCTAGCTCTTCTGACTGTAGCCAATGAAATTGCTATGGTATGTTCGTGAAGATAAGACTATTATACTGACGGTCAGCACACAATTTACAAAATACAGCGATATAGTGCTTCTCATTCATGTCTTATTTTAACAAACATAGTTGAGCAGATACCAGATCACGAACAACCAGAAAGTATAAGTAGCAATTCTCTTCCAGCACAGAACATGCCTCTTTACCTTTTAAATACCTCCACTATTCAAAAAATATACTAGCAATAACACTCCCTGACCAAAAACCCTCAAGATGTGCGAAATGGAAAACACCGAAGCCCGGCCCGCAGCAGGCTCAGATCGCGTCCTATGCGATTGTTGCGAGTGGAGGACATTCACAAGAAAAGATGGGACCAAGTATCGCAAGAAAATCCAGGATTGCGGCTCTTCCAGTTGCAAATATTCTGATAACTATAGTCCGAAGAAATAATCGGCAAAAAGTGTGTAAGTATGCGCCGTTGAAACATGGTCCTGATTTTGGATAGCTCCACGATGGGGAGGAGGCTAATACGTGGTCTTTGAGGAGGCGCTGTGGAGTGTGGACCAAACTATTGGAATGAGAGATATTATTTGAGCGGATAACTATAGTTAAAACATAAATAACAGCTAGAATTGAGGAATTGGGGAATACCTTTGCTGCCGAAATCAAGCCTTAGTCTTCTTGCTAGCGTCAGTGGTGTTCCCTTGACAGCACAATCGCAGGATAACAGCATAAGCGTTTTCAGGGAAGTCTAAGCAACATAGTTTTAATATTTTAAAGTAAACCAAAGTCATGAGAATTAGAGCATGTAATGATAGAAGCCTAGATAGCTATTTTAATCCACATAATGTTGAAAATCTAATAGACACCACTCAACACACTCTGCGCCCAGCCCCAGCTCCTTCAATGTCTTTCAACGCGATCCCAACACTGCTTACTACCTAAGCATATGGCCAATCAGGGTACTGGGAAAACTGGTTACCAGAAGAAAAGCCCAAACCTAACTGGCCAAAAGCCCAGCAGTGCAATTCCTCCACCGACCTCACATCCCTAAACCCATGGAAATGCATATTCGTCGATCTAATCGGGCCTAGGTGCTTGATGTCGGTTCTGATCCCGATAGCATCGGGATATCCGTCAAGGCTGATGCATTCTGACATTTGATCATCTCGCCACTGGCCAAGCTGGTGCTCGCAGTTCCGGTCGGTGTAGACATAAACACCCCACTGTCCATACTCGTTCGCAAGAGATAGGCCGCTCAGAGACAGAATGAGCAGGGCGGAGGAATGGAGGATCTTAATATTTGTAGTGGTTTGCTGTGGTCTGATCTGTTTGAAAGGCTGTAGTGATAGAGAGTAAAGTTGAAGACAATGTTAAGGAGAGATGGATGTGTGTGTGTCAAAACTCGCAGGTACCGCTGGACACTATATATTTATATCGATGATTCTGACGCCGATTTCAGATTTCTGATATTCTAGGTCGTCTTCGTTTTCTCCTTTCCATGTTTCATGACAGGAGATGATTTCCATGGTTGGCAGTGTTCATGTACTGGGGTACCATCTTTAGGAGTGGAATCTGTGTCGTTGGAGCTCTGGGAGGATGCCTCGTCATTCTTGGTTGACGGTGTTTCAGGCACGACGTCAGCGACTTCAGACTCGTCGTGAGCTAGCTGAGAGGTCACCTTATCCTGCTCCTCACTGTTCTTGCCTGGAAGTGTTGGTGAACCGGCAGCTTGTTCAGAAATAGACGGGCTCTCAGTCTTGCTACGCTTGGAAGCCCTAATGTTAGAGCGCTTGGCAGGCAGCTCGGCGATACGCTTGTGAGATCCCATGATGAATATGCGGTAAAGATTGGGGCAGAGTAAGCGATTTGTAAAGAAAATGGTTTGTGGTAATTGAAGGAAGTTGGTGTGAGACAGTACTTAAAGACCGTGGAACATAAATGTTCGTTGAATGTTCAATGTTCGACTGGCAAAACGCCCCAGGAACATCTGAACATACATGGCGCTTTGTTTGACAGCGCCTTGAGGCGCACTATATGCTATTGTGAGCACTTATTGTGATTCTATGGGAGGTGTGAAGAACCACATAATTTGCCGAACCTCTTGTCTCAGCGGGACGTGCTTTTGTTGGTTCGTGATGTGAAGTTGTATTGAAGCGTTAGGACGACATGATTGGCTGAGCTATGTCTTTTAACGGGACTTAGGATCACTCTTGAAAAAGCTCAAGCCAGGTATAGCAAAAAGAATATCCAGCAAACAAACAATACTGGGTGCATCGTAACTCCGAGTTCCTCTACCTAGCTAATCACGGGCGCTAGATACGCTGTACGCATTGCCTCCGTGACCGGCCTCCCAAATCTGCCGTCCCCACATCTCTCGGAAGACCCGCGGGGTAACGGACGAGCTATATCCGAGCTACCTTTAAAGATCTATAACTAACCTCTCATCATACAACACTTGACCAAATAATTTTTCAAGCGCAATATCATCAAAATGTCTACAAGAAAAGGACCATTCAGACTCGTCACCGTCAACACGGCGCCAGAGCGCGCAAAGCGCCTCATCGGACGCTTAATCACTGAACTCCAAGATGACTATGAGATTATCCATGTGGATAACTGTTCGAGTGAGTTTATCAACTGAGCGGAGCGAATAAGTGATTAATCAAGCTAGGCATCGATGAGGTTGTTCCGAAAGTAACAGAGCACAAGCCCAATGTATTGGTGAGTGAGAAATGACAGAAAGTTTATGCAACAACTCTAACTTTGTTTCCATCAGTTCTCGGCTTCTATGTGGTCCGCTGAAGAGGCGGAGCAGATTCACTCTCTGGCAAAGTCCATTGTACCGGACATTAAACTTCACGCGATTCCAACGGGACTGCAGGTTGAGAGAGGACCGGATGCTATTGTTGAGTACCTTGTTGAGAAGGTTCCTCCTCTGCTGGATAGCTAGATTTTAGGAAATGATGTTTGGCCCAATATGATAGCGATTGGAACTCGGGAGACCACAGATATCCTGTGCCATGTCTCTTTGGTTATGCTCCTGAGATAAATATCGTGTTGTGTGTTTGACCTTTGTGTGTGAGTGACCTTTGCATCCTAGAGCTTGCTTCAACGTGTATTGAACCTGTAGCAATTGGTTAGGCGTTATGGTAAAATTTCTAAATAGTGAGCTAGATGTTTCGTTTGCAGTTGAGACCTGTGGCTGAGAGCTTATAATCACCACACAGAACTTCGTATGTAGCAGAAGTGTAAGACTGAAATAAGCCATGATAGACTTTGACTTCGAACCTAGACGTGTTCTTTCGTGCTTCGCCCTTCCAGATGACTAACGCTGAACGCAAACGAGGTGTCAACCCCTTATATTCCAAAATCGCAGTGATACCCTCAGCGAAGAGTGGTGTAGTAGTTAGAGTCCCTGATCCTAGAATCAGAACTCAAAATCCCCCAGTCCATCCCTACAATTCCCTCTTCTCCTGACTACCAGAAAAAAAGAAAAGAAAAAAGAAAGAGCAGAAATAACAGCAATTAAAGAAAGAGCAGAATTAACAGCAATTAAAGAAAGAACAGGAATAACTGTAATTAAAGAAAGAACAGAAATAACTGTAATTAGAATTCCCCCTTCCCCTACTACACCACTCTTCGTTTTTGCCAGTTAGGTATAATAAAAGATATCTCTTTTTGCCTCATACTGTCTATTGTCTAGTTGCTGTCTAGTAACTATTCATTCTCAAAAGTATTAACCAACGTTCCGATATGTGGCAGAATCTCAACTCTGAATTCGTCGCCATGGGCAAGGGTTTCTTTGGGCTTTCTGCCCATGCCTACGCCGGCTGGTGTACCAGTGATGATGACAGTTCCTGCGGGAAGGGTTGTCCCTTGAGATAGGAAGCTGATGAGCTTCGGGACGCTGAAGATGAGGTCGCTATGTGATGTCAGTTAATGAACTCTTGGAAAAAGGGACGATGATGATACGTACTCCAGTGAGCAGTCTTGCAAGACCTTGCCGTTCTTCAGACCCCGGATATGGAGTTTGGAAGGGTCAGGGATCTCTGAAGTCGAGACCAGAGCGGGACCTGCGTTACCGATTAGCATCTTTACGGGATGCAGGAAGATAAGAGCAGCTTACCAATAGGACATGCCCCGTCAAATCCCTTAGAGAAGCACCACTGAGATTGGTTCAGTTGCGAGACACGGCTCGAGACATCATTGGCTGCTGTGAAGCCCAGAACATAGTCCATAGCATTCTCCTCAGAAACGTTCTTGGCTGTTTTGCCAATCACGACCGCCAACTCAGACTCGTAATCACCGCTTCCATCGTTTTGAGTTATCTTGGGGAGCAGAGTAGGGGCTGGCCACGGGCCGCCAAGCGCTGTGTTGGGCTTCCTGCGACAAAGTTTAGTACATTGGCTATGAGGAGCTGGTAGCAGACCTACAGGAACAGCGTGGGGATTGTTGGGATATCCATGTTGACTTCCTTCGCATGCTGAACGTACTACAAACAGTTAGTTTACCGTCTTGGTCGATTCATTGAATGAAGTACTCGCATTCAGTCCGATACATCGAATAGTTCCAACCTCCTCTTGCGCCAGAGGTGACAAAAGTCGCTCAACGGATTCAGTGCGGTCTGTTCGAGAACCAGGCGCCAAGACTGACCGTCCTGAAAAGACATTGACAGCGATGTCTTTGCCTTCACGTGATGCTAGGCCGACGTCGAGAGAAGCCTGTACTGGTTCTCCGATCAAGATGCTTGAAGGCGCTGACTTGGGAACGAAGCGCACAAGGCCTGTCTCATTTTTAGCAGTGAAGATGCGAGATTGGTGGGATCCACTTACGCTTGAATGCAGAAGAAGCCATCGTGTATAATTGCGATTACGATTCTGTCTCTCAGTCAATGTGCACGTCGCTCAAGATCAACTTTGTACTCGCAGTATCATTTACTCTCTGGTGAATGAAGACGCTCAGTAACTCCGCCATTATCTGCCGGTCTCCTGTATCGGAGCCCCGGATAACCCGCTCACCACCCCAACCCCGCATTTGGTGATGCAACGGAAAATCCGTACTCGCGAACAAACCAATCAACAACTACCGATTTTACAGTCGTCGTAAGAAACACGGATATTAGAAGCCAGAAACGCATGATACATCCGTTGTATTTTGAGGGGATCGCGTCATTACAAATTGATCTTAACGTTGATGCTCCAGCTTCGTACGCACTGAGGCCCGCACTGAGTTTCGCTATCACGACTCGCAAGCTTCAATCATGACTTCTCAATCGGGCTCTGATGGGGGCTTCCGCCAGCACCTCCCCGACTTGAACCAGCCGCGATTCCAGAATATGAAGAAACAGGATGCGTATGAATACGCCGATATTTTCAAGAAAGAGGGTCAGCCGCCTTGGCTTCACGGGTTATACTTACATTGGCGCAATTTATTCCAAGAGCCTTATAAGGGCATCACAAATGATGGTACGTACTCTCAACACCGTGATTCAAAATCGGTACTGACTTTCTGCAGGCGTGGTTAGAGACGGCTTATTTGAGCTGCAAGACGATGGCATACCCATAGACACTATCGTTGAGGCCGCAAATAACCTTTGCGTCAACCTGAATCACGATCAAAAGCTCAAGACATGCTATCATATCGACAGCCCAGAATGGCGCTCATGGTCAAACCCAGAGTTTCTCCTCAGCGACAAAGGCATCCGACTCGATGAAATCTCAAACGAGTTGAGATCCAAAGCGCTTAAAGTTCTGGAACTCACGCTCTCACCAGAAGGTTACCAAAAAGCCCTTGGTGCCATGCGTGTGAATCATTTCCTAGGTGAACTCGTTGAGACACCTGCCATCATGAATGAATTCTCCTACAATTTTGTTCTCTTCGGTGAACCGTCAACAACTCGTCCTTGGGGATACTCATTCTATGGGCATCATCTGTGTCTGAATATCTTTCTTTACAAAACTCAGATCGTTGTGTCACCATGGTTCACTGGCGCTGAGCCTAATCTCATCGATGATGGACCATATAAAGGCACACGAATCCTAGACAGGGAAGAGAGTCTTGGATTGCGTCTGATGCAAAGTCTTTCAGCGGAGAAACAAAAGGCTGCGCAGGTGTATAAGCTTATGAAAGACCCCGCCATGCCTCATGGGCGATGGAATCATGATGATCAACGACATCTATGCGGTGCTTACCGCGATAACAGAATCGTTCCGTACGAAGGAATTCTTGTGTCAGACATGTCAACCGAACAGCAGGATTTCATCCTCGGCATCGCAAATGAATTCTTCCTTTACTTACCCGAAAAAGCGAGACAGCTGCGAGTGGAACAGTTGAAGAAGTGGTTCCACGAGACTTACTGGTGCTGGATCGGAGGTTATGGTGACAGTGATCCATTCTACTATCGGATCCAGAGTCCGGTTGTGATATTTGAGTTTGACCATCATTCAGGTGTTTTTCTGAATAACAAGGAGCCTGCCAAGTTCCATATTCATACGCTGATGAGGACACCTAATGGTGGAGATTACGGAATGGCGCTGAGGAAGTTGATACCCGGGATCAAGCAGGAATATCTTTGGGAGGGGTAGTGATTGTAGGTAGAAGATATCTCAATGGTACAGTTGTCCGTGCATTACGAGGGTAGTAATGCTAGATGTGCCGTTGATCTGAGTGAGCTGAGTCTAGGAAGTGTACATGCCAGGCTAAGCAATATGCAGCTTCTGGTATTACTTTAATATTTATGCGTGCTATAATGCACGGCGAATATCGAAACAACTAAGGTGATGTTGATCGAATTGAAGCAGGGTCTATGCAATTGTGGCTAGCTGAGGCTTGTCATCATGCAGTGAGATTTTGCAGAGTCCGAGCGGAGATACGACCATGCTTATGGTTTAGGAATAGGGTTGGACTTTTGCGAGCCGAAGGATAGTTTAAACACTAATTCTGTATGAGAGACAGCTGTATCGTTGACCTGTTGTCCCCTGTTGCAAATATTGGAAGGCCTCACTTTTGTTGAAACCAGCGGTTTAAGTCTGTGATTTGACAGGCTTCAACGCTCGGCCTTCACCGAGATTCCACCAATTCTTACAAGTTACCAGCTGAAGTTCTTCGCCGTGGAATGAGCAGCATGGTACAACTGAACTTGATATTATCTAAATATATGAGAAAAGGTATAAAGCCATCTGTTGCGCCCTTGCTGTGGACTAACAAACATTTACTATCACAGCAACAATAGCCTATTCAGATCAACCCCCAAACACATCATCAAGATGCCTGACCACATGATCAGCGCTCACGACCTAGAAGGCAAAATCGTAGCATTCGTCAACTTCGCAACCGGCACCGCCATCGATCTCAAAGATGGTATGATTCTCTCCACACCCTACCCCTACCTCTAACTAACCCAAGGTTTAGGCTTTACCAACCCCCCCGACGGCACCCCCTGCATCGGGTGGCAAGCCCATCTGAACGAGAACCAGCAGTGGAAGTGCGTCAAGTATCAGCACGGCCCTGATGATCAGCCCCAGTTCAGACTTCAGAACATCAGAGCTCCTGGACGTAAGCTACTTTCTCAAAGAGTTATGATGGCTTTACACTGATAGTGAACAGGAGCTATGGATCTATATAACGGAGGTACAGCTGACGGTACTGAAATCGTTGGCTGGCAATATAGCGGTTTTGGAGGCCATCAGCTCTGGTGCGTTCGACCTGTTGGATACTTCCCAGCTCATGGGACTATTGTCAAGTAAGTTGATGCCTACAAGAGGAACTGAACGGCACTAATTTGAATTATAGGATTGAGAATATTCCTGCTGGAACTTTTGTTACCCTCCAGGGTGGCAGCGCTCAGTATGGGTGAGTAGCCTTTTACTTGTGAAGGTTGAAAAACATTACTGACGATGTGATCTTTGAAGGACCCGTATCGTTGGACAGCGCGGATCTCTGAACGATCTCTCTACTGAACAGCTCTGGATTCTTAAGTTGATCTACCGTAGATCAATTACCACTGGGAACTGCCTAAACCAAATCACCTGCATATCAGGTTCATGGTGTTCAGAATTTGCACACGGGAAGCCAGTTACGGTGATAGCGACAAGCATGACTGGCTCCATTCAAAAGTGGTTTGATAGTGAAACAATAAGTTATCGTTGGCTTTTCCCTCCCCCTTTTCCGTCGTGACGATCTTGAAAAGCCACTTGAATTAGATTCGGATTTGAACACTTTCTTGAACATGCCGTCAAACATAAAAGTCGACATGAAGCCCTCTCGACTTCAATTCATCTAGGATCAAACGCTCCATAACGCAACTTCTCGTATACCCCCACCAACTTCTTTTCTTGGGCAGTAAAATCTGTGCAGCACGGTAAAAGTGACACAGTAACAAGAGAATTCTCGAATCTCCGTTACCAATCCAGCGGGCAATCGGTCCAGAACAAAGAACTTGAACCCCAAAGAACAGCTCCTCAATGTCGGTGCTGATAGAAGAAATCATGTCACAGCGCATTGGGCCCGCTACGAGTGATGCGCAGCACAGAAGAGGAGATACTCGGCGCATGAGGGATTCGAAGACTGAACGGTCGGACTGGGATGACAGAACAATAGAGGCAGCGGGGTGGTTGGGGAAGGTGAACTTGTCCGTAACATCAGTAATGACTCCTTTGAGGTGCGTGAGTGACTGGTTTTGTGTATCCTCATCGCATGATGCTTCAGCCAGAGGAGACCTGGGTGAGTTATGCGGTATCTGATCCTCCATGCCGAGAAGAAGCCGCCAAACGCACGATGTCGGCTCGTCACTCCCCACAGGGCAACTCCCCCCCTGATACCGAGGATCATCCCAGATCTCCATAAACAAACCAACAAAGCGCTCCGGATCATGGCCCCAAGTAATAAGAGCCTGCTCAATCTTAAACCTCGGAGAATGCCTCGCGACGCCAGTGAAAATGCTTCCCTGGTCAATAAAAATGGGCATCGCCCGAAACCACAGCTCAATGATTCCAGGGGTCAGGAAAAATAATTGGTCTTTCGCAAGGTCCAGTTTATTCTGGCCGTGGAGGAAGTCAAGATCGAACCATGATATGTAGTTGACGAGAAGAGCTGTTCCCATGAGTGCTTCGCAGTTTTGCTTGTTAAATGGACGGGATAAGTTTTTGCGGAATAGTTGCACGGTTTTGGCCATTAGATGCTCTGAAGCGTCTTTGTATTTGGGCTCATTTGGGCAGAGGGAAGTTAGGTGCATTGCAGAAGTGCAGAGTATGGCCGACATGACGAAATCTTCCTATGATATGTCAGCAATAGTATATAATATTGGAGGGTTTATGGTCTACATGGAAGGCTTGTTGCATAACAATGGGCCAGATCTGGGGAAATGCAAGGGTCGGTCTTGTTTCTTTATCCCAGTGATAGAATAACTCAAGATGCATTAGATTGATCCACGGAACCGGATCAATAGGCTTTGCAACAGTTGGAAGAGCAACGTGAACATGATGTGGCTGAAAGCACTGCTCATTGCGCTGTAGACAATTCGTGCAGGGCACTCTTTCGTCACACTCCACGCTGTCAATGCAAGCCTCTCATAAAATGCCAAGGATCATACCTTGACTTTCCGTCGTTTACAGGCATCACAACCCTTCCGACTCTTCCGATGGGGACGCTTCTTCCGTGGATGATCTAAGGCTCCAAATGTCTGTAGAGAAGGACTCTGGCCACTCGCTCCTGGAACGAGGATGGTATTGGAAAAGCGCGGGGACGTCATCGTCTTGACCTCGTTTGATGTGTTTTGGGAGAACGAGAAGAAGTGAGAGTCTGAGAAGGGGCCATGATTTTACTGCATCTCATTAGGCGGAGGGAGTCAGAGTGGAGTCTCGTTTTCCTGATTCGGAATGCGAAGAGGACTAGACTTGTTTGGGGATGCGAGATAACGACTGGGGAATTGGCGTGGTAAGTGCATGTAAGACTCGGGCTCGTAGATGAGGTTATTGCTATGTTTGTAGAAATAATGCCACATCTGTCTCTTTATAAAAGCCTCTCTTCTCATTCTATCTTTAACATGTTACCATCAACCTTTCGTTTCTATTACCCGCCTTAACTCAGCAGCAACATTTCCCGTGATGTCTTCAGTCCCCCCGGGAGGTCTAATCCTCATCACAGGCGCTAATGGCTACATAGCTAGTGTCGCTGTGCAAGTCTCTCTTCAGCGCGGCTATCGTGTCCGCGGTACCGTACGCTCCATCAATGCCAATACTTGGATGAAGACACATTTTGGCCCCAATTTCGAGCTAGTCGAAGTTGCCAGCATCTCGACACCTGGTGCCTTTGATGAAGCACTCCAAGGCGTAGATGGCGTGGTTCATACCGCTATGAACATGGATATGAACCCACAGAATCAAGCGATCATCGACGACACCATCAATTCGAATCTGTACCTTCTTCAAGCGGCGGCGAAGGTCCCTACCGTGAGGAGTGTTGTCATCACCTCGTCACTAGCTGCGTGCGCTCTTCCGACGACTGGCGAACCATACAAGATTGATGCGAATACCTGGAACACCGATGCAATTGAGAAGACATCCGAGCCGTGGGATGGCCAAGGGAATCCGCGATGGCATGGGATCGTACTATATGGAGCTGCCAAAGCACGTAGCGAACAAGCCGCCTTTGCGTGGGTACGCGAACACAAGCCATCTTTTTCATTCAACACAGTTGTTCCCAACGTCAACTTCGGTATCGCCGTATCGCCCAAGAACATGAGCTACCGTAGCTCCGCCGCTGTGATCGATGCTGTGGTGAAAGGGTATCCCGATGCGCCGTCTATTTTACCGTCGCAGTGGTACGTCGATGTCGAGGATACGGTACTGCTGCACTTGGCTGCGCTGACACTCGACGATGTCAATAACGAGCGACTTCTTGCATTCGGCGGGAGATATTGCTGGACTGTGATTCTCGAGATACTTCATCAGCGGTTTCCGGGCAAGGTTCTGCTTAAGAATGTCAAAGAGTCAGCTGTGGATGCAGGGGAGGTGGACAATAAGAGGAGTGTCCAGGTGTTGAGGCAGATGGGGAAACTAGAGGGGTTCACGAGTTTGGAGGAAACTCTTGTCAAGGCGGTGAAGACTATTCTTGTGAACAGGGAGAAGAACGTGCCCAAGACACGAATTGACCTGTACTACGATTCATTGGCTAACGCCAAGATTCATTGAGATACTGACATAAGAGAGGAATGCTCGCCAGCCGCAGAAGCATTTAGGGCTCTTGAGCATCAGGTAGAAGCTTTGTAATGAGAGAGAATTAATATAAATCATGACTCAAAAAAATGGGCAGCTACCAGGCAATGGGTATATGCTGCTTTATGAGAGCCTTTTGCTTGGAACTATTTCGATTCAGGGTAGGTATCGTGAGTGTGCGATGGGGCGGGAACCAGCTTAACTTAAGTCGGAAGGGGGGCATCTACTTATTACTCAATGACAAGAACATAGGCAAATGTTACTATCACTCCATATGACAATGTCTACACCTTAAGAACTTAGTCAATGGAAATGCGAACTGCTCGATATACAAGCCAGCCAGCATTATCTTTGCTCCGGACGCAGTACGCGAACCCTTTCTCTTGACGACATTAACGATCACTAACTTCAAGATATTAAGCCTATCACCGTCATTGGAGAGACGACTGACTATCAAAATATCACCAATCGATGATGCTAAACCGATCGGCAGACTAAGTTGATATCCCGACAATCTCGCTGTAGTTGGTAGCAATGGCACTGATGAGGAAGCTCCATTATCCCGAACCGCGCTCTCGCCACTCGAGACTCTTATGATCAAGACGTAAAACATGCCGCCGGCGGTCCTTTGTGCCCAGAAGATTCGACGGTTACTTGTGACATTGAATAAGGATTGTTGACAGCATGTGGAGAAGTCCGTATCCGTATTCCCCAGACTTGTCGTCCAACCATTCTACCCCGCACATCTTCTCAGTCGGCAGCTGTGGTGCGGAGCCGACTCATAAACCCCCTCAGCCTGGTTGATCTGCACGAGCTTTACCCAATTGAGCTAGTTGTTGAATTCACTGAATCGGCTCCGACTCTGCCTTACTCTGTGAGTCTATGTTGTGTTTTATGAGCTAGAAACCTTAATATGCAAATCAATAACAAGACGAATAAACAAGGGATCGATATCGATGCACTGTAGGATTGCCCACGATTCATGTTGAGTTGGCTGATCAGATTCAGCAAACATAGACGCAGAGGAGGGCGATTTCGTATCCAGGGATCCTTGCTCCTTGTCACGTAGTATTCACACGGCATATGCAATGCATCAAGCTGACTAGACTTTCCATACCGCCATGTGTCCTCCCTGGCGTTAACTCAAGTTCAAGTTCTGCATGGGACTAAAACTATCCCCGTGGGGAGATGCAACCCCACGGGGATCACTCCGGTGCGTCTAGATCTCAACCCAAGACCACCACTCAGGCGCCATTGCAACAAGGACCAGCACCGCAGCCGATCATGCATTCGCCACGGTAGGCATAGCGCACCTTGAAAACCCCGGTGCCGAAACTGTTGAGCTTCACAGGAGTCCCCCCCTTGACTCGTCTAGACTTGATTCAGAACGTGGCTTTTCCGTGCCTTCCGTCAAAGAGCCTCCTATTCACAACTCCAATCGGGAACCGACTGCCGTTACATCCAGTTAAGTACATTTCTCCCAGCTAAGTACATATCTTCCAGCCCGATACATGTCTTCCAGCGGGGTACATTTCTTCCAACCGGGTACATGATTTCCGGAGCAAGGGAGCTTCGACCTAATCTCCAACCCCAGCTACCCCAGATTGCAATCGTGGGGGAAATCCTCTTGAGTACATATTCTGGGTCGTGCCATCTTTCTCTTGTTTTTTCTGGATCTGTCACTCCACTACTTACCCACACATTGCTCCAGTATTATCACCGATCAACATGTCTACTTCACCTATCAAGACGTTTACTGAACAGGGCGCTGATCATCTGGAGAGGGCCCATACTACTGGGAGTATCTCGATGTCTCCTGAGTTGTTTGAGCAGCTGTACTTGGCGCCCCATAGCCGAGTGAAGGGGGATTTGCGACAGAAGTTGGGCAATCCGACACCCTTGGGTAAGACACTGTTACATCTGTCACTTGGATGTTACTGACGAGACGCCTAGCTTTGGGCGGGTTCCTGCTTTGCACAACTCCCGCTTCCATGTCATTGCTTGGATGGGGAGGCGCAGGAGGCTTTGGAGCTGGTGCGAACGTGTAAGTGTCGCGTTATTGTGCTGCAAAGGCTTCTACTAATCAATTTATAGCGGCGCCTACTTCTGGCTCGGCGGTCTTCTTCTCCTCCTAGGCGGCATCGGCGAATGGGTTTGTCACCCCTCGAACGAATACTATACAACAATCTTCTAACAAGTATATGACAACAGATTCTAGGCAATACCTTTCCATCGGTCGTGTTTGGCATCTTCGGCGGCTTCTGGTTCACCTTTGGTTCAACCATTGTTCCAGGATATAATGCTTATGGTCTTTACTCCAAGACTGGTACTACTGCAGATGGCCTTAAGGAAGGCGAGTTCTACGCGACCTTCTCGTTCTTTCTGATCTCGATGGCCATTCTATGTGCCATCTTCGCCATCGCCAGTATCCGGACGAATGTGGTGTTGTTTACTATCCTGGTTATTCTGGTTCCTTGCTGTAAGCTCCCAACACTCCAACCGAAAGACTATCGCTAATGGCTTCCACTACAGTCTCCTGCCTTTCCGCCTCCTTCTTTGCTGTTGCCAACGGCGAATCCGATAAAGCCCTTACATACCAACACGCCGGTGCTGCGATCCTTTTTGTTGTCTCACTTCTGGGCTGGTATATCTTCTTGAGCCATATTCTCCTGTCGGTTGATTTCCCTTATACTCTCCCGCTTGGTGATCTCTCTTCTAGAATCCCTGGTGCCACCAAGATCAAGAAGGAGATTGACTCCGAGGAGGAGAAGGTATAAATTTTAGTTGGTATGCAGGTAGTACAGTGGCTGCATCGCGGCTCTTTGACTGGGTCAAATTTGTATACAGGGAGTTACATCCTTGGCCAAGACGGAAGGGACAAAATGGGTAAAGATATTGGGTTAACGCAAACAACGATAATGGAACCGCTGGGATATCCTGTAATGAACAGTAGTTAAGGCTAAAGCTTGCTTTTTATTCTGTTTGATACTGCAACTGCTTGAGAACCTTAACAGTATGTTACATGACTAAGTTCTGCGTGGTTAATATAAGCTCTCAGCCACAGGTCTCAACTGCAAATAACACATCTAGCTCACTATTTAGATGCTATGCCACAATACTCAACTGCCGTTACAGCAATAACGCTTTATAAAGAAAAACCTGTATATGACCCGCTTGCCCCACCCCCCCGAGGCAAGAAAACT
>JABEER010002802.1:0-14147 GCA_014824405.1 Fusarium sp. NRRL 66896
GGTCTAAGGGACCGAGGGTTTTACATTGTAGCAAATGCGGCAGGGCCGGGCATAATACAAGGACCTGTCAGGAGGAAATTGAGGTTAATTTAGAAGAATATAGCGATTAGTTTTAATTGATCTGATAATTTGTGGTATTTTTATTGCCGATTTAATTGAGAAGGTTGAGATTTTTGGGTCACTCGCTTATATGGGTCACTCGCTTATAAAACACGTTAAGTTATATTAAAAGGTAAGATTATTATAATTAATTTACTTAGTTATTATTTAGCTAAGCTCCCTTAGTATATAAGGAGACTAATATATCCCCCTTTTAGCATAGAATTAAGGCTCTTTAAACCCTCTCTTCTGTGCCCCTCTGCTGTGCATCCCACAGGGTGGAGTGACCTGTCTCCCGTCTCCGTATTATGACGGAGGTGGGGAAGAAAGGGCGGGGCCCCGCACTTACCTCATCTTACCCTAGACCAGCTTCGGGGTCCGCTTGAAACCCCGGACTTGTCTTCTTGGCGGAGACTTTTACGAGTCCGGACCTTTTTCGGACTTCGAGGACCCGTGCAACGTAATGTAATCTAATTGACGAGCCAGGCGTCTCTACATACGAGAGTGGTCCATTGACTTGTGGCACCTATCATCATCTCGTAGGGATATTTAGGAGGGTCGAGGTGACACTTAGATCCTGTAGATGGAACCACTCAACTCGGTGGCACAATGCGTGGGTGAGATTTGCGCTAAATGAACCTACTAGCGAGGATAAAAACAAAGTTAATCGGCCCATGTAAACCCCGCCGCCAGGAATCCCCTTGCTACTCATCCAGGCCCAAGTTTTAGACGTTGTACTGCACCTTATTACTGTTACTGTAACATCCATGTCTACTCAAGTCAAGAATGTCGCACTGATTGGTGTATGTATACCTATTGGCTACCTAAGGGTACTAGATACATGATACTGAACAATTTACAGGCCAGTGGTAACCTTGGAGTTGTCATCCAGGACCATTTCCTCGCCCAACAAGACTCACCTCTTCGCCTCTCAGTTTTGACGAGGCAGAACTCTGGTGCCAAGTTTCCCAAGGGCTTGAATGTGATCTCGACGGACTACAGCCCCGAGTCTCTCGGACGAGGCTTGAGAGGACAGGATGTGGCCATCATGCTCCTCCCCCCAGAGTCCACCGTTGACCATGAAACTGTCATCGACGCAGCGGTAAAGGCAGGCGTCAAGCGCTTCTTCCCCTCTGAGTACGGTGTCAGAACCTACCACCCAGATTTTGCCGACGGCGTTCTGCTCGCGACCAAGAAGCGATCTATTGTCAAGCATTTGGAGAAGACCCAGGATATCATGAGCTGGACCGGTATTATGTGCAATCCCTGGGTAGACTTTGTGAGTCTCCTTACAAGGGTATCAAGCCCAAAAGCTGATTGAAACTTGTAGTGCGTCATCGATGGACTTCTGGGCTTCGACATCAACAAGCGAACAGCGCGCATGTACAATGGCGGCGATGTCCCTTTCTCCACGGGTCTCCGTGACTTGGCTGCCCAGGCTCTCTATGCGCTCATCACCAATCCAGAGCGGCTCGAAGAAGCAAAGAATCAGTACATTCACGTCGCCTCTTACACAGTGACACAAAACGAGATCCTTGACGTCGTGCAAAGGTTGACCGGCCAGGAATGGCAGGTCGAGAATGTCACCTCTGAGGGAGTTCTGCTAGAAGCCCTAGAGGACATTAAGAGAGGCTTGAACTGGGGCCTGGGCCACCAGGTCCAAGCTATTCTTTTTAGTTACGGCTCAGACGGCCACGCGATCGGTGATTTCCGCCCGTTGGGAATCTGGAATGAGAAATTGGGTCTGCCGAAAAGCACCTTGGAGCAAGACCTGAAGGGCCCTCTTACGGGCGAATGGAAGGGGATAGTTCACTGGCAGCCAGACGAGCTTCCCAACTATGAACTCAAAAAGGATCGTGGTTACTCGACAAGCCTGTAGGTTCCCAACCCACAAGGACTTCTCCATGGAAGTTGATTTCGAAAAGCACTACATGTACACGCAGGTCTCGTGATAGTCTGCAACATGTTGGTTTCTTGTCACCGCTTTACAATGGCTTTGAGTAGTACCCAAAGATAACACTCTCATCAATCGTTACAATGCATGTGATTTTATTGGCGAAAGGGCTTCATCCATTTCCACCATGTGCATCCATCTCATAGTGAGATTTCCAAAGGCGAATAAATAAGTGGAATTTCAGGAGTACTACTAAGGTATTGGAATAAAGAGCCTTGTTGAAATTAGTAACAAGAAAGCCTCGATAGCCTTTGAAAGATCCAGTAGCGTATTTGAGGTCGGATCCAATTTAAATGGAGCAAATTCTCACAGTTTCAGCCCATCACCGTCCGTAACTTAGGTAACGACTTCAGAACCTCTTTTTATGTCTACCAACACAGGCTTTGAAATTTGGGAGGTCTTGGTTGTGAAATGGACTATCTTCTGGCTAGGACATATCATGTCCTCATTATCTCTGTTGGCAGCCTAAAGTTTAACCTTATGGCTAGCAATCACTCAAATAGCAGGGTAGGACATCTGGCAGGTATTTACACCGAAAGCGTCTTTTTTTTATGATACAGCTATCATATCAGATAAGACTTAGCAGGTAGCTAGAGGGGCAGCCTAATATAGAGCTTGAGTCTCTGGTGGGAAAGGTCGTGTTCTATACCATCTTGCATACAGCTCAATGTTGGGTAATGCGTATATTACCATTAATGAATGATCTTAAACGTTGCATCACCGAAACCACCTAGTATAATCGGAAAGTTCAGGTCTTAAATCACGGGATTGAGTTAATACTATCATGTCTTCTCAGGTAGTCGAATGACACTCTATAGCCTGCTTCCTAGGCCTTTCTTGCCATCCAAAACACTGCTGAAACCCCGATGGCCAATAAACGCCTCTGAAGGATCCCACTTGTTCCTGATCTCAATCCATTTCTTCAGCGCAGAGTCTGTCATGACCTTTTTACTAGTTAGCATTGAACTTGAAGCTCTAAATATTGACCAGACTTACCTTTGGCTTTCTGTGGTTCACGTTGAAATCGGCCACATACACACCACATGACACTTGATCTGCCTTGGTATATGCATCGAGCAGCCACTTGTCCACAGCCGCGTCCTGGTTGGGGTCCTTCCAGCAGCACATTGTAGAGACATAAGCCTTCTGGGGTAGGCTCAAAGCCTGGTCAGCCTCGTCGGGGTAATAGTCCATAGGACACAAGGTGCCCGACGAGAGGCGAGACGGCAGGTCGTACAGAGCCGGCGTGATTGCGTCAATAAGCTGGAAGGTCAGTGGTTAGCATGAAATTTAAGATTCGACACTGGGAGCATTTACCTCGTCATCCGAAGCTTTGGGATCGACTAGGATACTGTCCACGTTCCACCTCTCACCATTCCCCTGGGGCTGGAAGCTTTCCTGAAGGCCCCAGAGCTCAACCCAGGTTCTCTCCACCAGTGGGACCGTCGTAACGATATATTTCTTGAAGTCTTCGGGGAACGACTCTAACGGACTGGCTAATACTGCGGCCTCGTCCAGGGAATCGGCAAAAATGGTCAGGTTAATGACAAAGAAGACGCGCTTGGCCGCTGATTCGTGGCCTCCATTGGCGTCATCCTTGTCGGCAAAGAATGTGCAGTAGAAGAGATCAACACCGTATTTGGGCACCTTCCTGGACATTTCAAGAGTCCACTTAAGTAAGGGCTTGAATATATCGGTCAAATCGACTATAACGGTCTTGTCAAAGAGCTTTCTCGCTGGGATTGTCTTAATCCAGATCCTCGTCACAACTCCAAAGAAACCCTGTCCACTGCCTGGAGCCGCCCAGAACAGGTCAGCATTCTGAGTCTTGCTCGCAATGACGGTCTCGCCCTCCGAAGTGACGATTTCTAGCTGCGTGACCCAGGTAGGAGCAGTATAACCCCATCCGCGCATGAAGCAGCCCTGCCCACCAGCAAGCAAGAAACCACCAACAGCGACGGATCGTGAGTGACCAGCGGGGAAGAACCTGCCGCGGGCTTCAAGGAACGTGGTCACATCCTCAACCCTATGGCCAGGACTGACGGAAGCGATGTTTGTTGCAGCATCGTATTCGATATCTTTGTTCAAATTGCGCGTATCGATGAGAAGACCGCCTTCCAGAAGTGCGTTGCAGAAGAACAGGTGGCCGCCTGAACGGACGCCAATCTTCCAGCCATTCTCGCGTGCCCTCTTGACGGCGGTCACGACCTCGGCAGTGGTTGATGGAATGGCTATTTCTGTTGGATGAATATCGGGGACTCGCCCGTTGAAAAACTTGCGGCGAACTTGGTCATAGCCTTCAGATTCCTGAGACAGGATCTTTGGAAGTGAGGCCATGATGAAGATGAAGATGGAGATGAAGATGAGGGTCGGTAGGAGTTCTGATACAGAAATAGAGAGATATGTGGCTAAACTTCAAAAAGGTCAACTTATTTAAAGCCAATTTGGTGGGTGTATCGAATCCATTGTCTTCGGTACTTTATTGCGGGAAACGTAAACCATGGAAAACCCACCAAGTGGCCACTTGTAATTGAGTGGGTTTTGACACTGAGGACGCCCACCCAACCCCGCCGTAAGCTGTGCTGGGTTAGGAACTTTGGAAGATTGATTTAGCAGACAATGTAATGTAATTAGAATATGGTTAATCACTGCATCAGGTAGAACGCCGAAGAAATGGGTAGAAACTGGGAGGATCAGCTTGACTGAAGGAATTATGCTTGATGCCTTATTCTATCCTATTCGGTAGAGATATTGTGTAATGTTATTAGATCAACCAATCAAGCAATGTACTGTAGTTGGAACGCTTCCTGAAACAGAACACCCTGCCACTGGAAGCTATCGTGCAGCCTACAGCGTCATGACCATTTGAAGATACTCGTTTAGCAATATTGTATTCATTTGGCCACTTAACTACATCGAGGCTCTGCGCCAAAATGTTGACAGCATTTGCATGCAATAGAATAAGGTGGGCTTCATAGAGCGCATTCATAGGTTCCTGGTGAATGGTTTTCGACTAGTCTAAGCCTCTCCTTGCAGCCAGATCCCATCTGCATTGCGTAGATTACGGCCGTCGCTACTAAACTATTCTTGGTGTTTCTTATTCTAATAAACTTGACCGGCTTCCTTAGCCGGCGACTGATGCTGTGGCCTTTACGCCGATCTTGTCCAACTGATTCCCCAACAAAGTTAGTTTGTGAATTTAAGTACAAGCAGGCAAATAGAAACCACTGACCTCAGCGACAACATCATACCCGTAGACAAAGTCTTGTGCGGCTGGGTCAATCCTGAAATGCAAGTCAGCACCATTTCTCCAGGCATGAGCGGCACCTACCAGTAGAATGGATAGCCGGGCTGCTGATCATAGAGTTGTGATTCTGCAAGACGATCCCTCGCTTCTTGCTCAGGGCCATCACGCAAGTGATTGATGTGTCTCTGTAGCAAAAGTTAATCATCCGAGTTTTTGATCGAGTACTGTTCGACCTGTCATAAACTCACCTGCTTCATGCTCCATCTCTGCAATGCGCTGCTCCGAGGAATCCTCAGGTTCTCATACGCCTTCAGGGCTTGAGGAAGCTGCCCTCTTCCGTTCACCTTTGAGAGGATGATACCTAGTGCAGCACCATCTTCAATGGCAGAGCCAGCTCCTTGTGCCATATATGGCAGCATTGGGTGACAAGAATCGCCCAAGAATGCGACGGTAGCATCTTCATTATACCAACGCTCTAGTTCGTCCACTATCAAGTGTTAGGTGCGGTGGAGAGCCAAGTTTCCGTTCTACTTACGATGCATCAGCTTCCATTTATCAATTTTGTTCACTTGAGAGAGAAATTTCTGCAACCTGAGAGGATCAGTCGGCGTCTGTCGTAGGTGATGGTGGCCAACTCACAGCGGATCCCACTTCTCAAAGATCTCCCTCATTTCGGAGAGGTCACCCGACATCTTGGCCACGTTGTCGGGCAGATTGTCTGGAACTAGAAGAACAATGTTTGCCATGGTGTTGTTCTTGAGTGGGTAATAGATGGCGTGGCATTCCGGGCCAGCCCACAAGCACACACGGGGCTTGTCAATGAATTCGCGCAGCTCAGGATCTTGAATGTCTTCCTTCCTGAGGACAATCCGATATGCGAGATCTCCGGTGGCTATAGGCTGGCTCGGCCTACCGAGAACCTTGGACCGGGTCTTAGACCAGAGTCCTATTGCATATTAGAGAATGCATTGCTGAGGGTTTGGAGAGGCTCACCATCTGCAGCTATTACCAGATCCCCGGTGATCATGTCACCCTTGTCTGTTGTCAGCTGGGGAATGGCAAGATCTACATCAGTCACCTGTGTACCGAACTGGAAGCGGATGCCGACGCTCTTGGCCTTCTCGAACATGGCGAGCTGTAAATCTGCTCGGTGCATATCCCAGTAAGGTGACTTGTACTTTCCGAGCATTTCAGCAGCAAAGTTTACGCGGTGACCAAGGACCTTGCGACCGTCGAAGCGACGGATGAGGAATTCCTCGGGACTGCTGGCTAAATTCTCAAGGCTGGGCTTCAAACCCCACCTTAGGAGCAGCCGCGTGGCATTGGGTGTAAGCTGAAGACCTGCACCGATCTGAGTGGTTCAACATGTCAGTTTCCACTGTATAGAAATACAAGAATAGCCTCAACGAAACGCACCTCTGCTAGCACGGGAGCCGATTCCACAACTAGAACGTCATGATCGGGCGACTCTTGCTTGATGGAAAGGGCGGCGGCGAGCCCGCCAAGCCCGGCCCCGATGACAACAATATTTAGAGGCATGATGAGTTTTGTTTGGTAAATTTCTGTAGAGCTCTCATTTCGACACGAAATACTTCTTTAGGCTCGCCGTAGCTTTTTAAATGGTTGTCCCAACTTGGCTCTAAACCTCCACTCCCCACCCGGGTGGGTGGGTGCTACTTTACAGCAGTCCAGCTAGTCACCACCCGAGCAGTGATCTCAGACCTCATTAGAGGCAAGGTCCATTCACCACTTTGTCTGTGTACCCATCGACATACGAATATATCCATGATATATAGATGGCGTATCCCATAGTATCTAACCCAGGCCGCAAATACATCCATCTCATTCTCCAACTATCGCTCTTTCTGTTCCAAAATTTCACTTAAAAAGCCTTCAAAATGTCATCACTGGCTGGTAAAGTGGCTCTCATCAGTGGCTCATCGGCAGGACTCGGGGCAGCCATTGCTCGTGAGCTGTCGAGCCGCGGGGCTTCTGTGGTCATCAACTACCCCAACCAAAGCGAAAAGGCAAACGCAGACAAGGTTATCAAGAGCCTCAACGGGCCCGGAAAAGCCGTAGCTGTAGAGGCAGACCTTTCAACACCGGAAGGGCCGCAGGTGCTGGCCAATGCGGCCGCCGAAGCTTTCGGCAAAATTGACATCCTTGTCAATAGCGCTGGCATCAATCGCCCAACGTTCCTCGACGATCCCGACGATGAAAAGGTCAGCAAAACGTGGCACGATATTGTCAACCTCAATGCCAGAGGCGTCTTCTTCCTCACCCGCGCCGTTCTCAAGTATTTGTCGCGAGAGAACTCCCGTATCATCAATATCGGTAGCTCCGTGTCCCGTACTCCAGGGCCGGAATCTAGCATCTATGCAGGGGCCAAAGGACTTGTCGAGGTCTATACCCAGTGTTGGGCCACAGAACTGCCCCGGAAATACGGATGCACCGTCAACGCCGTGGCGCCTGGACCTGTTGGAACAGATGCCTTCTACGCTGCACCTAGCGCCGTGAGAGAGGCACTGCAGCCCATTGTAGATTCGACTCCTGTCGCCCCACGTGTCGGTACACCTGAGGAGGTAGCATGGTCGGTTGCGACTCTGGCTGAAGAAAAGGCGGGCTGGATCAACGGGGCCTTTATACCTATCAACGGAGGATCCAGTATATTTTAGATCGGCAAGCATTACTAGATTGATGAAACAAGATTTACGCTCAACTCTGAATACATTACCTCCTAGATGGAAATGTGCGAGTGGTTCTTGAACGTGTCATTCCTTGACAGCTCATTTTCAATATTCACAAGTCAAAGAAGATCAAATAATGCTTTTAAGCACAGCCAATGTAGATAGCCAGTCGCCATCGAGCAAAAAGTGTTCCTTCATAAATCTAAGCAGAAACCGCCGCAAACCTACCTCCTCAACATATATCTTTGTGCGACAAGACTAGGCCGATGCGAGGGGACTCTAAAAAGCCGTCTCCTAATGAAGATTACCACAACAGAATTTACGGAGAGAGTAGGATGTATTCGCTATCTGCCTAAGTATACATGGTCACGATCTCACTACAATGATACCCGTATTCGATTCTTTGGCCTAGCAGAATCTCGTAGAGTTCCTCGTCCTTTGCATCAGCAACATGCAGCCGTGCCTCAAAGACATTGGTTACTTGACAAGAAATTCGAAAGCACTTAGAGCTGACAACGAGTTCAATAGAAATATGTTCTAGTAAGTCAACCTATATCGCGACTACCTTACTTTCCATTCACAGTTCCATTCGCTTTTCGCGCCTCGCTCGCCTCCCTGGCTGCATCAACATCCTTGCCATCTACCCAACTACCATGAAGGCCATCCATCAACTTGAACGGCAACTTGATCTCAGCAAGCGGCCCTTGGGTTATGTCCGAGGCTTCAAAGAGCAGCAGGACGTTGCGGCCTTCGCGATAGCGGTCAGCCACAACGAGGATATAGCCATCCTCGTCGTCAGCGCCCTCTTGCCTCGGAACAAAGACGGGCTCTTGGAACGTGGTGTCATCACCGTGGCGGTAAGATTGCATGTCTCCTGTCTCAAAGTTGTAGCAAACCAGGGTGTTGAAACCAACGTTGCCCTTTGCCGTCTCGTGGTCATTGAGTTTGACCTCGTGTGTAGGATCGACCTTTAATATCCAGACGCGGGAGTATTTCTTGCCCAGGAGACGATCGTCTATGCGACCAAATTCGTTGACGCCGGTAACAAGCACAGCCTCAGGCTGGATCATCTTATCTGTACTACCATTGGGGTCAAATCGGTAGCGGGTGATAGGTGCCGTGACTTTCCTGGGGTCGGTAAAGAACCTCTCGCCCTTGGTGTTGGGGAAGAAGGGAAAGTGTACGTCGGTCCAAACGTTGGCATCTAGGACAAGCTTTCCGTCCTCCTCATAAGCGTTGATAGTGTGCGAGTAGCAGCCCTGGGGTGTCTTGAACCACTTTGCGTCCTCGGGCTTGGCGCCTCGGCGAGGAATAACGCCCAGCAGCTGGTAGTCAAGAGTCTCATCCCAGTAGAAGTGGTCGCCGCCGTTTTTCATCTGCTCTAGGCTGGCCTTGAGGCCGTTGACGGGAAAGACGACCCAGTTGTCGGTGGCCCAGAAGTCGTGGATCATGCACGGCCAAGGCGCCTTGAACCAAACCTCCTCTGAGAGCTTGCCATGTTTGTCAACGGTGAAGGAGCAGATGTCGGGTGATGCTTCACCCGCGGCCTCATAGGAGTAAGACACCAATTCCCCCGTCGCTGAGTCTGCCTTGGGATGCGCAGTGTGCGTGGGGCAACGGAACGTGCCGTGGTAGTCAATGTAGCCGAGGGTCTCAAGAGTGATGGGGTCAAGTTCCATAGGCGGTGCATCCTCCTTGAGGGCCATCAACTTGTTATCGTGGAATACAACATGAGTGTTGGCCGTGGTACCCTTGAGAACATTCTGAACGCGTGGATCATCTGTGTACTTGTTGCGATATCTGCCAAAGAGGGCACGTCTGGCTTCACGTTCGGCGATGAGCTTAGGGGTGCGCACATAACGTTGCTTGAAGTCGACATGACCATCCTTGATGTAAAATGAGCTGACGTTGCCATCGCCGTTGAGCGGGATTTCGGTTTCCGCAAAGATAGGTGGGAATGCATGGTCGGGCTGGACGCGGTAGAAGGCCCCGTGGATGGTGCTGGGGATTTCTCCTATAACTTCAAGCTCGTAGGCATCTGCCTCGAACCGCAGATGGTCTTCGTTCCACTTGCTCATAGCATAGTGCTTGGGGAAGCGGGTGCCTGGAACTCCTGGAACAACATGTGCCATGATGGGCGGTATGGGACTTGATAGTGTATGATGAGTTGTAGTGATGAGAATGTATATAGACACTGCAAAGGCGCCAAAGTAGTCCCGGTATTTGTGCGATTGGCGTTCTCTGCTCAGAAGAGCCTTGAACCTTTTTATGGTTGTTTGGTCCAATTGTCGATTTGCTGTAGGCTTGGGCATAAGGTTCACAATCCCAGCTGCCATCCGCTAGTTCCGTTGCGGGTGGCGCCTCCACCCAAAGATTGGAACATTAGAGTGGGTAAGCTCACATCCCCACCAGTGTCTTCCGATGTGATACAGCAAACGTGCACCAATATGTGTACCACCCGGGAGTGCACTAATTGTAGTTGCAAGGCCTCGGTTTCGGGCGGGGTGGATGCTCACAAGAGGCTGCGTGAGTCCCATAAGGATCTGCCCGTCCTTCAAGAATGAGTGAAATGGACAAAACCAGAGTCTAGCTTCGCGTTCCTTGACCTTGAGCTATCTCATCATAATTTTAAAGATTTCGCCCTAAATGGTTCAGTGGTATGCATCTCCTGAGCTGCAGTCGCATCATGACAATGCGTTCCGCTCTCGAAAGCCAGGGACGCGAAGCCTTCCTCCAGGTCACGATGAAGCCAGCTTCCAGCGTGTCGTGAATGAGTTTCAAGCTATCATAGGCCAAGAAAACGTCATAATCGATGAAGGGCTGGCCAACTTTCGTGACCCATATCCCTTGTTCGAGGAGGGATTTGAGGCATCTGCTGGATTATGGTCAGACCCTTGAATCTCTAATGCACACTATGGCGACCTTACTGACGCGGCTGTAGCCCATCATCTGTTGAAGAGATCCAGGCGATTCTCAAGGTAGCCAATCAACACCAGGTTCCCCTGTGGACATGCTCGCAAGGAAAGAATTTCGGGTATGCTTCAGACAGACTCCATGATGTCATTGACAATTCAGCTAATCTGTTGGTAGATATGGCGGGCCTGCCCCTCGAGTTGTGGGCTCCATGGTGCTCTCTCTTCATCGGATGAAGCGCATCCTGGAAGTGAACGAGAAGCTGGCCTACATTGTAGTTGAGCCTGGAGTCACCTTTTTTGATGTCTACAACTATATCGTGGAGAACAAGCTTGATCTCTGGGTCTCTGTCCCGGCTTTGGGATGGGGAAGTGTCGTGGGCAATGTAAGTCAATTCTCGCTGTTGGATAGTAGCAATGTTTGCTGACAAGTTTCTAGACTCTGGACCGGGGTCATGGTTACACCGTCTCCGGAGACCGCCAGCACTTTATTGGCAGTCTAGAGGTTCTTTTGGCCTCGGGAGACATCCTCCGGACAGGCCAATGGGCCGTGCCTAATTCCCCCAGCGCACATGCTTGCCCCAATAGCTTCGGCCCCCAAATCGATGGCCTCTTCTTGCAAAGCAATCTGGGCATCGTGACCAAGATGGCTGTGGCTCTCGACGTGGCGCCTCCGTCTTTCATGGAAGTCAAAATCCACTGTCCCGAGGTTGAAGACATTGCGCCCCTCATCGACACGCTGCAGCAGCTGGACCGTGAAGGCATCACCCAAAGCCACCACATGATCACCAATATCAATCATTTTGCCTCTCACGACGCCCCCAAGCACCAACAGCAGGATGTACCAGGGCCTCTAACCCAAGAGAGCATAGCTGCGCTGAAGAAGAAATACAACACCGGGTACTGGCGATGCTCGGTGTCTTTCTATGGGCCTAAGCAAATGGTTCTTGCTCGTTGGAGTAGGTTGCAGGAGGTCGTCATCCAGAGAGTTCCCAACGCCTGGGTTGAGAACACGCTCTTCGAAGGCGAGGATGGCAAGCCGGTAGACAACATCCAGATTGGAACGCTCGCCGCGGGTATCCCCTCAATGGGCGCCGTGAAGCTCGCAGAATACAACCTTCCGGCGGACGGGACAGGGGCGGGAGCTCATATCGACACTACCCTCATCCTTCCTTGCGAGGGTGAAACAGTCCTGACATGGTTTCGCAAAGCAAGGGCTATTATGGAGGAGCAGGGAGTTGATCCTTTTATTGGTTGTCACGTCTTCTCAAAGTACATCCTGTTTGTTCAGGAATATGTTTTTGACAAGTCTAACAAGAAGGCGCGTGAAGGTGGCCGCAAGGTGGTCAAAGCCCTGCTTGCTGAGGCAGAATTGAATGGGTTCGCCAACTATAGATCTCATGTTCAGCACATGGGTAAGTACGGTTTCCAGACTCCGCAGACTCGTTACTGACAATGGCCAGATGCTGTTCAGAATTTGTATGCGTACAATGGCCACATTTATAGGAGATTCGTTGAGACTTTAAAGGTACGTTCGCAATCAAAGCTTTAAAGCGTTACCAATTCTAACGTTCTATTACCAGGCTGCCGTAGATCCAAATGGAATCCTATCTCCTGGTAAGCAGGGAATATGGCCTCTCAAGAGTCTAGTTCATTTACCACCTCGTGGGGTTTGAGCTGAGTATTTGGCTTGGAATGGAGATACCAGATATACAAGACTTGATCATGCATACACGATACATATACAAAATTCGAGTAAATTATCTAAACAGAATTGCTAGTCTTGCGTGATATTTGAGAAGTAGTAATGGCTGAACCGCTTATCAGATGTGTTATTTGCACAAGTTAGATACAGCCAAAAGTTTGATACTCTCGCGCGCATGGATTACTTTAGCTTATGAGCAGTAGAGCATTTTTAGACGCATGCGCGATGATACGGCAAGTAGCAGTCTTTTCACAGATACACAGCTTCAGTGAATGAGTAGTTGCTTATGACTTTCTGGGCATCTATCTCAATAGCTCAATAGGTGATTGTACCATCGACTACTTTCACTTCATTGTCAAGTTTGCCAGCCGACTTGACTGCCTCTGCATGCCGTAACGCCCCCACCTCGGCTTCTGAGGCGAGAGAAAAGTCGTATCTCAGCAGTTTAGTGGTTCCTGGTACTCCATGTTTTTCCGAGAAACCCGACACCTCAGATACAGTTCCCAGATCCACAATGAGAGACTCCTTGACACCAAAGACGGCATCAGAGGTCTCATACGGGTCGCCACGAATATAGAGTGCCCTGGTCACGTCAGTATGAGAGTCTTGACTGTTTTCTTGGGTATGACTTACGTTATTAAAAGGTCATATCCAGGCTTCTTGAGTTTGAAGTGCATATGGCTGGGGCGGTAGATATGTCGGTTCAGAACCTTTAAAAGATCTCCGACAGGCCCGTCACCGGGGATTGGGTAAGGGACAGGCACAATCGCCTTGAAATCAAAATTTCCTTGACTGTCACTGTGTAGTATAGCTCTGTTATCGAAGCCTTGCCGGCCTGCATATTGCACATCATAGAAGCCCTTGGAGTCGGTTTCCCAGACATCAACCTCGACGTCTGCTAGTGGGTTACCTTGAGAGTCTCGTACTGTACATACAACCAAGAGTGGTTCTCCATCAGGATCATGAGAAATACTGTCCCCAGAAGCCACATTCTCAGCTCCGTGTGCATGGAAGGGACCAAGAACAGTCCCCTCGGTAGACGTAGCTGGCTTAGGGTGATCGATTGAATCTACCAGAAGTGACAGTCCTAGGACATCAGATAGAAGAATGAATTCTTGCCGGGTATCGCTGCAAATTTTTCCAGTTCTGGTGAGGAACTGAACGGCTGTCTCCCACTCAGATGTACTTAGACGAGTCTCACGCGCAAAGTCATGGAGGTGATGGACCAGCCTCTCAAAAAGGAAGCGTGTTTGGGGGTCCTGGCAGGTGGAGTTGATAGCCACGACATTTTCGGTAATGTTTTCAGTTGTGAGATCTTTTAGAAGGGGGATGCCTGGATGAGTGCGCGACATGGTGAACGTGTATATGATATGACGGATGCTGAGTATGCTTGGAAATGGAGACTCTTCATGTTTCAGGTGCCAGGCTAATGAATGAATCTGTGAGTTTTGGCGGCACAGTGACAGATGCCTTTTTTAGGCCGATCCCACCAAGGCGTACCTGTACAATGGCGAAGGTGGGGGAGAGCGGGTGGGTGCGGAAG
>JABEER010002803.1:0-24959 GCA_014824405.1 Fusarium sp. NRRL 66896
AGAGGGTTGATCTTGAAATCACGATATTCGAGGTTGAAAGGTTGAAAATCATCACCGCAGCCCTCTTCGGGCGGAAAATTAGGCACGCCGGTGGGGTCATTAGCTGCCCTCAAAGGCGGGGTATCAAAGCTGTGATCATCTATATAATCAGGTATCTTTTGGGAGCTCATCGTTTCAATTGAGATGTATTAGGGTCAATTTGTATGAGGATTTTGATGATTTTGGCTGTGTTGAATGAAGAAGCCGTCTGACGAGAACTTCACGTACCCCGCAGGTACTAGCCGGGTTAGTAAGCAAAGTGGGGCGAGTGACCTTTTGCAGTCTTATGCCGCCTTAAGAGATACCTCAACCATTTCCAATTACTTTGCTTCTTCTCCGCTATTTATTTTTCTCACGTTAAATCAGCCCTCCGAAAAGGTCCACCCTAGGGGTTTCTAGGCCTGGCGACCTTGAAATCAAGCTCGATAAGAAACTTCATCAACTCGACGCAGAATGCTTGGACGACAACAGGGCCTAGCCTGTCATCAAAGGCTCGAAGAAATATCTAGTGCTAAATGTCCTTCTTCCCTTGGTAATCTATGTACCGCAAAGACAACAGCGTGATCACCAGCATGAGCCTGGTAAACGAGTACGCGTTCTCCATAAACAAAAGGCATATTATCTACCTTTCTCATAAGCAATATCCTTCTACTCATGGTAGCGTCGATCCTGCCAGACTTTTATTAAGCGAGCGATTATACCCCGCTAATCATGATTAAGGAGCAGAAGCATTTGCAATCGCTGCACAGGGAGCAGCATCAAGCGCGGCGGAAGCGCCGTTGCAACCGTGGCCAACCTATGACTTACGCATAGCTTAACGAGCGGCTAAACGATCCCAAGTGCGCAAGTAAAGTCTTCCAACCCAAGGCTAGAGAGTTGTACCTTGTTTATCGCAAACAGTCTCAGTGCTGGCTTGCCGCACTCCTTCTTCTGCTTACAGATTTGAAGAGCGTGGGTATCTTAGCTACTCTTGAAAGCTTGGGCCTCTCTCGTAAGGCGCCCAGCTGTGTTACCTATAACGTTAACTCTAGAGAGTTCGAGTGGCAGGATGAGTACAGGGACGGCGGAAAACTTTCATATAAACGCAAGTTCCCTATTATATATTTTTCCAGCTCCAAATTCCCAGAATGCAGCGCGATAGGGTGGGTTCTGGAGAAAGACCTGCGGCTACAAGATGAATCTATACTACAGCCATCTGCGGTCCTATACTGCGGTGTTGCAAGAGCTTTTATGAAGAGGCCGTACTTCACGTCGTATCTTAAAAGACAAAGTGAGAGATCTAGATCCTCTATTGAGTATGATGCCCGTTCGCTTTTTTAAGTTTATCGTGGATGGTGATTAATCCCTGACCGTATAGGCGAACAGAACGAGAACTACGTGGTGGTAATCCCACCACATCTTAAACTGCCAGCGCCATGTCCTATGTATCCGAGCTCGCGAATCCATCGGCGTATGCCATGCACCTCAGACTTACCAGATTTCTATATCCTACCTGACCGTATAAACATACTCGAGAAGACCGAAGATAACAGACTACCTCGTCTTACCGACATACATAAAAGCGAGTATGGGGCACGATTGGGGCTTTTTGAGTGGCCAGAGAACCTCCCACAGCGTCTCATTGATCAGCTTGCCGACAAGTCCCCAAACCCAGGGATCAGGCCGCTTCCACACGACTTTAAGAACCCGCAAGGATCACTCAGCTGCCCGTTGTGTCGAAAGGTCAGAGAATTTTCACAAGTCACGCGTTTCACAAGATATTTATTGTGGAAGCATTTGTAATTATTTAGCTACTTTGCGATCCCGTACGGCGATGCCAAATCCCAGAACACCATCCTCGCATTAATAATATCCTCTGAGAACCCCCTGCTAGCCCGACGTGCATTGCAGGACAACATGACCGCATTCTTGCTTTCTCTTTCTTCTGACCTTTGTTTGCGTTTGTTTGGCACTAATTGAGCCAATGGAACTCTGGGTGGCTCGACAAGCGATGCTCTCTCAAAATCGATCATCATTACCCTATTGACCTCCCGATTGAATAGCATGTTTGCGAACCGAACATCCCTATGAATCACTCCCTCTTGATGCATGGCTCGTAATGATGTGATGGCCATGTTCTGGAGAGTCTTTCCCGCGTCGCCAGTCTTCAATACGTCGGCAAGACTGTCTCCGCCCCAGGACAGGAATGTTATATGCACCACGTAGACTCGGTGGAAGTAATAGTAGACCTTATCCATCGATCGAAGGTCTACCGCGCCTAAAAATATAGGCACATCGCGACCTTGAATTCGGTTCAGACGGCCATATACCGCAGCCTCATGTATAAGATCACTAATAAAAGCCCGTACCGTGCCCTTCCCGAGAAACGTGTAGCCGTAGGCTAGTAGTGTAACCTTAAAAAGAACACCACGGGCACCACTTTGTTCTAACCGCGTAATCCCATCGTCTAATGATCGCTCTAACTGTTTTCGCAGAAGCGCAAGCCATTCGCTATGACTGATGGAATGGCGTACATGCGTGAGATGGTTCTTGCAGTGAAAAGCCGCATTAGGGCATTTCGGATCGAGGAAACCTCCCCTCACTAGTCCGAGAAGGCATTTTTGCATACAATACTGGCGACTTTGTTCATGATTATTTCCACGAGGCCGTCGTGCCAGTCGTTGGCTTCGCCGACTCGCTTGTCCTGTACTCCGTCCCGCTGGCGTGGGAGTATCCGGCGGCCTGGCCGATTCGTCATCAGATGGCTCTCGCCTGTCGTCCCTCCTCAATACTGTCTCGTCGGTCTGCTGCTTAGCGGTTCGGCGTCTTCTCCTGCGCAGGAGGTACGGTGATCGCTCGACATCGCGGTACGTGGTGGGTTGGTAATCGGGTGAGTGGTCCGATGACGCTGATCGTTCGTTTTCTGGAATCGAACGCAATGTTGTCTCGAAATCTTCAGCCCACGTTTTTAAGTTATCCATTGCTCTTCGACGTTTATCCTGTCTATGTTCACGTTGCTCTCCGGGTGAACCAAGTGCCATTAGCGTGAACGCTAGATATTGACCGACAGCCGTGCAGACGTGAAAGCTACTTGGGTGAGCTGACACTTCGTATTTGGGCTCCGCCAGATGGTAGTGAAGAGTTTCAGGTTTATTCCAGTTAATCTTTAGAAAGACGGTGGCCTCACCGATAGTCAGATTACCATATTCAAGGCCACTCTTAATCATGTAATGATACGTCTGCGTAATAGCAGACGCAGTCAGCCTCTCTGCATGGTATCGAAACAGCGCGTCTGGGTCCACAGATGTCGGGATGGTCTTTCGATTTACAACTTCCTTATAAATATCCATAGGGCGAAGACCAACCCGAAGATGCTGAACGGTCAACTTGCAGGGCGACTTGTACTCGGAGATGTATACCATTGTACGTTGTGCAGAAGGCCCGTTGTTAGATGGAGTAACACAAATTTGATCTGGTCGCAGCTGGTTGAGATCTCGTTGATGGTCTGGCGTTCTCGGCGTCGATGGGGTTTCTCTTTCAACCACTTCTTCGGCAGTGTCGCTGAGGGCATGGGGGTGATTCTCAAACACAATACCATCTCCGATTTCGAAGACTGCTGTGACCTCTTCAACGTCTTTGAGTTTGTGTATGATGACCCTAACCGGATCCTCTACACTGTTATGTAAGAAGTACTCGAGCGACTTCTCGTCTGCTATCCGCCGCTGGGAGACTCTATCACCCAAGCCGGCCAAGAAAGCTCGGTTCTCGAAAACGCGGCTCTCGGTTGGAAACGTGTCGTTGAGTATACCAAAAGTGAGCCTTTGTTCGTGGATAAAATCGGTCCAAGGCCGTAGATTTTTAGGACACCATTTATTACGTGGATTGGTGATGGAACCCCTCGAGGACAGTTTCGGATCTGTTTCGATGGTGAACTTGGAGAAAACGGAAGTGTGGCAGGCAGCGATGTATTCGTCAATTGTCGTGGGTCATATCTCTTCCTCCGATGCATCGGCGCGTCGTCGCTCCTCCTCAGCGCGTCGTCGCTCCTCTTGCCGTTCTCTCTCTGCATCGTCGGCACGCTGAATAGCCTCCTGTCGTTCTCTGAGAGCCTCTTGAAGAAGTTGCTCCAGCTCACCCACGCTCTTTCGGTCGGCCATCGGTTATTTGTCGTATGTTTTTGATGCAAACAATTAGTTTCGTGCTAAATCTCCATGGAATCGTTGGTTCGACGCGTGCTGACAAACGGGGCTGCCCGTTGCTGAGGTGATACCCTTGTTTGGGGCGAGTGGTGCACGGACCACTCCGGATCTGACAAACAGCCTTGCCGTCTACCTGAAAATTGAGAAAATGTCAGGAAGCTGGAATCAGAGAACCATTTTTGTCACAGGGATGCAGCTTCCCGTAGGCGCCCAGGTTAATATTAGACGCCAACACACAACAGGAACATAGGCGCCAGCATGCAGGAATCCTGTTTCTGGTTTTGGCGTCAAACTGATTTCAAGACAGATTTCCTGGGTTTCTGGCAAGAGTTGACCTGCCCGCAAACTGGAAACAGGAACCAGTATTCGTGAACAAAAAATGTACGCGTAAGGTCACGTCTGAAGCAAACATCATCGTCTGTATTGCAGTTCCAAAGAGTGCGACAAGAACACGATGCGGAAAACTAAATACCGAGTACATGTAGCGGGGTTTCGTTTTCCTGTATTTTGCTTCCTATAAGGTTATAAGGCTCTCAAATCGCACTCTTTCCCTCCTGCTGGTTGAGATAGAGGCTATCATTCAATTGCCATCAATACCATGGAGAGTCTAGCAATCTTGGCTGAGTATCGAGCTACAGTCGACAATGGCGATTCGATGCAGCTCGATAGCGACAACCCACTTGTCGAAAAAACCGAGACGCTAACTACAGTCACTGGGACTCTGACCAGGCTTAGTCTGCACGACTCAAAGCCTTGGCGTCAGCGAAGACTGAAAAGACCAAAATCTCAAGCCATACATCGCGCATGGCGAGTCAGACCAGTCACCGACGAAAAGCATCCAAACAGACGGACACGAATATTGCTTGAAGTCGACTCCTTCCGCAAAAAGCAAAAGACTCGTGTGGCTCGGCTTTCCCATAAGCTCCTAGGCGCTGCGCCTTTACAAACGTTCAACAGAAATTACGAGGAGGTCATAACCGATTGGGACTTGCTCAAGAGCAAGACTAACATCCAGAACGTTAGCTCGAGCTCTGATCCTCGCATCATCCGTTCATTCAAGGTGATTGACGATGTACTTTGCGGGGGGCAAAGTTCGACTCTACTTCGTCGATTGGCCTACGTCCGCTTGATGGATCTCTTCTCTTTTCTCGAGGGACTGATCAGCTTCGAAAGGATGTCGGGGCGCGTGATTCGGGAACGGTATTATCGTGACGCCAGCATTGCTATTAACATATACATGAGCGCTCAGGAAGACACTGCAGATCCCATTGGTCTACGCCGACAGCTTCGAGAACGGAGACGAGTAGGCAAATGTTGGAAAGACCTATCCAAACCATCTCCTCTTCTAGTTCTCATGTACTCTGAGGCAGCAGAACCGATTATGTAAGAAATATCACCCTCCTTAGAGATATATTGACACTGATCACTCTATTTTCAGAAACGACTTCAAAAGAACAAACGCCTTGAACATGCGATTGACAGCTTCAATGATCATGAAAAAGTGTCCCAATGAACTCTTTTCGCGCCTACACTGTTTTGACTAGTTGTGCAATCTTACTGGGGAGAGGCTAGATTTATGGAAGATCGGGGGAATGGTAATGCGAACGCCTCCTAAATCGTAATCGTTGCTAGGTAGGTATGGAGAGGGACGTGAAATGCATGGAACATAGTGTGGAGGTTAGCGTGTATCTTATGGGGGACTCGGCGGGTGCATGAGAATAGAACTTAGTGATGTCGCCTGAGTGTGTAGCGGGACTCAGACTGACTATGTAACTCAACCTGGCTAGGCTGTGTATCTCAATCTGGCTATGTATCTCAACCTGGCTATGTATCTCAATCTGGCTATGTATCTCAACCTGGCTATGTATCTCAACCTGGCTATGTATTTCAGCGTAAATCTAAGCGCGTGTCCCCTAGGCTTGGATGTTCTGTAATCACGGCACTCACAACTGACAGACCCCCGCAAGAATGCACCACAACAGAATCAGTATCGCAGCAAGACATGAGGGAGCGGTTCGCACGACCACTCGGCACCTGCCGACCGTTGCCGTAGTTACCTGGACAAACAATCCATATCAGAATGGTTGTTTAGTCATATATTCACATTCCTCCCCCGGTCTGCTAGTGGATTCAATATGACAACTATGATATCGTCTGATTTCCATTTAAAAATCTCTGCGTTCGTCAACTTCAATGTATGCATAGTGGCCCTTTCACCTGGAAGATTGCCAGAGCAAGCATTCTCTAGCGCAGTGGGATGCGTTCAAGATTCTAATAAAGGTAGGCCATGTCTATGTCTAAAATTTGGTGACACTTGTATTGACGAGAGCAGCTTCTCAAGTAGTCACATCTAATTCAATCACCAGGACTCCTAGTCTTACCTAATGAGCTGCTGCTTGAAATCCTGGTGCACGTTGAATTAGTCGGTCAATTGTTCCTAGCACTCACGTGCAAGCGGCTGCTCGTGGTCTCCTCGATGACAATCACAATGATCCCTTCTGCGCCCAAGTACCGCGCGTATCATCTGGATTGTTCTGCAATGCTCGCCCTCCTACGCGTTATATAGCCACTGGACGCTCGAGGGCGATCCAAGAAGTCTTGGGCGCCATGTTGCGTCTGCTATCGATACCGACCCAAGAGGAAAGGCTACTGGAAAGGTGTGCAAAAGTGTTACCCGAAAGAGATGGCTTGCGGGATTCTGGCCGGCCACGACTCGATTGTTCAGTCGTGGAGCGAAAAGCGTTCGTCCTCATATCAATGTCCAAGTTGCTGGTGTGAAGAACGCGTGATTAAGTACGGGTATTTGGCGAAGCAGGAGAATATAGGCTAGGAAAACATAGTTCCGAGCGTAGCGTTCATTGTAACAATGGAGAGGCAATCGGCAAGATAAGGGAAGCTTAGAAAAGAGGAGCGGCTTCGAAGGAAAAGAGATCGAGAAGCGAATAGTTTGGTCCTAATTCTTGGCGACGACGGAGTTCTCGCTTTGTAGATTTTTTGGAGACAAGGAGAAGCGCGCGGATACGACATCGCACTATCACGTATTGATAGTGGCTGATGGTGTTCTGGATTTGACACATAATATTGGAGAGTTTAAGATGTGGTACAACTTTGACTTGCAAAATGAAGTTGATACTTATGACATCGAGGTCCGCATTAAGCAAGATGAACAATACAACTCCTCGTTTCTTAAACATGTGCAAAAATACATGCTGCGCGTCATCGATCCGGCCACCTGTTTTGGTGACCGAGATCTGTCGCCGTTTACTGGGGGCGCTGAGAGCAGCATTGGAAGAGAGGCAGAAGTTGGTTCAGGACTGTTTGAGGTCGGAGACCATGCCCCTGCTATAACTACTCCAATCTACCCAAGAACGAAGAGCATCCCTGCGTTTCTATCCTCCGCTATATACGTTTCCTTGCGAATGTATTAAGGGGTATTCAGGTACTGCAATCCGCTTAGTCGCATCGACTCCGGATCGAGTTCGCGAGGATGAGGGCAACAAGGTATAGTATGGCCATGTCGAGGTTACATTTGGCTCTGATGAGATTGGTAGGATGAATGTTCAGATAACAGTGAAGGTGGCAATTCTTGCTACTGATGATTTAGGTGTCTATATGTGCTTCGAGGCACATGCTTATGGCCCAGACATAAGATAAGTTTGCGATAATATATTTGGTCGGCGGATGATCGCAAAGAGGAGGTGCTGTATTTAATGGGACGAAGCTATCTAAGCTCGGTTTGCTTTCTTTTGTTAATTTGGATACTTATATGATCTGCACTATACCATTTGGTAAAAACTGTTTTTTTTAGTAGTTAGTAGCTCGGTTTGCAATCTACAGAATTGATAGACCATATGATGACTTCCTTGCGTCATTTCATTCGAGACACAAACATTGTAAGGAGGCTCGGCTCGGAAAATGGAAATGCCCGAGCCTCCAGTTTAGCTAAAGTCCTTGTTAATTCCCTTAGGTTGTTCTAAGTTTAGGGTAACTCATACTGAGATTGGTCGGTGGAATTGGGACTTGCGCGCTAAGTCAGGCTTTCAATCCACAATTTCAATGCTGAGGGCGTGTAAGCGAATGTTGCTGTTAGAAACGATGGGCTGGCGACAATAAGCCTGCTGGTAAATTTACAATTGGTAGTCTACATCACATCGCTGAGGGGGTCCTGTGTGCCTAGTAGAGAGCCTTGCGCATGAGTGGCTAAGTGTGATAAAAATGCGAGCATCCCCTCATCCAGGTTGAATGCTGTTAGACATCACTACACCTCACCTCACCATGGAGACCGCCGGCCTCGTCATCGGAGTTGCTGGGCTCGCTGGACTTTTTACCTCTTGCATAGAGGCCCTTAGCAAAATATAATCTTACCGGACCTTCGGAACCGACTCGCACGTCTTGAATACCCGATTCAAAGCCGCTAGAGCTCGCTTCAAGCAATGGGGTCCGGGCGTGGGCATCGAACAGGGCCGACTGAAGCACGCTCATCACCCAGCCCTGGATAATAAAGCCGTTTCCGATGCAGTAGCCGAATTATTACATATCATCGTCAAGGCGATTTGCGATGCTGGCGATGTACCTCCCCGCCGAGCTCGGGGTACAGGCTTGGACAACAAGGACTCAGTAGAGCGGGGCCGACCGACGCCCCGCAACACAATGCACGAGTCGAAGACGAAGAAGATGTCATGGGCGTTATGGGGTAAGGGAAAGCGTATAGAGCAAGTTGAGATATTCGAAAAACTGGTCCAACAACTGCATAATCTGGTGCCCCCGAGTATGGGGAATAATCCATGGCCAGCGCGAAATCCAGACGCTGGCCACACTGATACACTCACTCGAGGTATGAGCTACGTTGCGCTACGGGACAGGCTGCGTCTGACTAAAAGTAGGAGCTGACCCAGGCCAAGGATGGTACGATGAGATCCGTCGCGTCTTGGAACGAATTAAGGAGGAGGTTAGAGGTGAGGCGGTCCCGCGTCAGTGCTCATCGGCTTTGCACTAACGCCACGTAGCCGAAGCGCGACGTCAAGTTCGTGCTTGGCTTAGCAGTTGCCCTCCTGACGAGCGCTACCATGACTCCCATCAGAAGAAACTCCCAGGTACCTGCAATTGGATTTTTGACCGCACTGTGTTTAGCCGCTGGTTAGCCAGAGGATCCACAAACCGAAAACTCCTATGGGTCAATGGGCATGCGGGGTTTGGAAAGACGATCCTCAGTGCCCATCTCGTCGACCATCTTTCTTCTACCCTGAGTGCGCCTGTTGCCCATTTCTTCTTTTCTTCAGATCATGCAAGCCGAGAAGACCCTTTCTTAGCCCTACGGTCATAGATATCCCAAATTGTATCGCAGAATGATGATGCATTCGAACACGCCCGCCAGAGTTGGATCTCTGATGTGGACCTTTTGGCAACTCGCGTAACCATCATCACCCTCTTCAAGCAACTCTTACGCGACATTCCTAGATATATTCTTATCGCTAACGGCCTCGACGAATGTACCTCAATCGCAAATTTTCTTCGCGATGTCATAGAATCTGTTGCTGGAACCGAGACACGAGTCCTTCTCGTCAGTCGTGACGAGCCTGCCATCCGGGACGCACTCACGGACGGTACGCGGGAAACCTTCGACGAGTATAGGATAACGCTCGAAGATGTTCGACCAGATATTAATGCCTACTCTCATGCCATCGTTAACAGAAAGCTTTACAGCAAGAACGACGATACCCGATCGGCCCTTTCCGAAGCGATGTCTGATCGTTGCCAAGGTCAATTCCTCTGGCTTAAGATGCAAGAGGAGTGCCTCGACGGATGGATGAACGGGAAACAACTCCAACGTGCTATCGAGAACACGCCAACGGGCCTTGATCGTCTATACGACCGCAACTGGACCAAAATCATCAAATTGGAACAAGGCAAAAGAGATCGAGCCTTCGCTCTCCTACGCTGGGCAGCATTTGCCCTACGGCCCCTTACTGTCTGCGAGATTACCGAAGCTGCTCTGGTACTCATGTCTGGAGAACTATCATTGGACGATTTTCCCGACGCCATAAATGACGAGTATATCAATGGCGGGATAATCGGTCTTTGCGGCCCTCTCTTAGAGGTCAGCAAGGGATCCACTGGGTCTTCCCCAGGTCGACGAACGGTGCACCTGCCGCATTTCTCGGTCCGTCAATATCTTCTATGCAACCTTCCTACTCCAGGCTAGATACACCATGAGAACATGTTGCAGACTTCTCAAGAGAAGATGCAGAATACCGTGCTTGCCAGGGCTTGTCTTCAATACATCTTCCTGCCGCAAATTTGGCAAAATATTCCGGATAACTCTCTATCCCTTGGCGTCTCATTGCGAGAATATGCAGCAACAACCTTCCATCAACATACCAACTCTGGGTTAGATGATAACGAAGAACTGACAAAGCTTTTGATGCAGTTTTTCAGCAGAGACAATCCTATTTGGAATGCTTAGAGGGCATTGATCGAGACTAAAACCCGACCAGACGCAGCAGCTGAGACCATACCACCAAGCCCACTGTATTATGCTATAAGGATGAAGTTGATAGGTGTGGCAATAAACCTTATAAATGAACAGAGCGTGAACGAAGCCAGTAGCTTAGGAAGAATACCGCTTAACATCGCTTGTGCTGATGGGTCTAACGATTTTGTTACTCTGCTTCTTTCAAAGGGTGCCGATTTTGCGATGATGAGCAATGATGGATGGACACCACTGAACACAGCCTCGAGCAATGGACATGCAGAAGTCGTTAAGATGCTACTGGAGAAGGGTGCGGACTTTACGGCGGCGAGCAAGAATGGATGGACACCGCTCAACTCGGCCTCGGATAGCGGACATGCAGAAGTCGTCAAGATGCTACTGGAGAAGGGAGCCGACTACACGACGGCGAGCAATGACGGCTGGACGCCACTCAACTCGGCCTCGAGCAACGGACATGCAGAAGTTGTCAAGATGCTGCTACAGAAGGGAGCTGATTTCGCTGCGAAGGATGAAGACGGTTGGACGCCACTTGACTTAGCTTCGGACAGTGGGCATGTGGACGTTGTCAAGATGCTGCTGGAGAAAGGAGCTGATTTGACGACCAAGACCAATAATGGGTGGACGTCAATCCACTTAGCCTCGGATAGCAGGCATGCAGAAATTGTTAAGATACTGCTAGAGAATGGGGCTGATTTCACGATTCAAAGCAATAGTGGTTGGACACCACTCCACTTAGCCTCGGATAGCGGACATGCAGAAATTGTTAAGATACTGCTAGAGAATGGGGCTGATTTCACTACGAAGGACGATGGTGGATGTACACTGCTAAATGCCGCCTCTGCAAAGGGTCATGTGGAGGTTGTCAAGATGTTGCTGGAGAGAGGAGCCGATGTGACAAGCAAGGCTAACAATGGGGTGACACCATTGGAAGCGGCCTCAGCGGAGGGTCATGTGGAAGTAGTCAAAATGCTGCTACAGAAGGGGGCCGATTTGACGATTAAAAATAATGACGGATGGACACCACTCAATGCAGCCTCGAGTAGAGGTCATGCAGAAGTTGTCAAGATACTGCTCGAGAAGGGAGCTGATGTCACTACGAAGAACGATAGTGGACGGACACCATTTATGTCTGCCTCGGCTAAAGGCCATGTTGATATCGTCAAACTTCTGTTCGGAGCTGCGCGTCTTAATACCATTGAAACGGATAATGTCGGCCGTACAGCCCTCTTTCTGGCTTCTCGGGATGGACGACTTCCTGTGGTGCAGTATTTGCTTTCCACAGGACGTTTTGACCTCGATACCAAGAACTTTTACGGCTCTACGGCACTATCGGCTGCAGTAGCCAACGGCCACTGTGAAGTCGTGGAACTTCTCATTACTGCTAGTGCTAGTACTCAAGAGCAATTTCATGTTGACCGCAGTCTACTGTGGTGGGCATCTCGCGTAGGTAAACCTCAGGTAACCAAGCTAATATTACAACGCATGGAATTAGGCGAGATTTTCCTCCAGAACGAGGGCCCATCAGCAGATACAGTTTTCGATACTACAGGTGTCTGGTGTGATGCTTGTACACTAAGCATACCGAGCAGCTCTCTCCGCTACTCCTGCCGAAAGTGCATTGACCTCGATATATGCAGTGACTGCCATAAAAGGGGTTTTAGATGCCGCGATCAAGGGCATGCTTTGACTATTAACGTTGACGAGGAATCTTGAATGCCAGTTCCTGAATTGATCATCTCGGCATTACCACATTGCTTCTCCAGAGAGGCATTCACATCGATGAGGAGGTAGAGGAGTGTTGGACCAGTCTCCTGGAGCTTCAAAGGCTTGTTATGCGGAAGAAATGAAGTGGTTGATCGATAATCTACCCCCTTTGCTACGCTCCCATGAACCGTTTCACCATGGTTCTGTACCTATCCTCAAAAATTCAAAAGGATATAGACAAGGTCCGCAGATGAGCTTAACACACAATACGAGTTAGACGGTTTTTCTCCGTCCTGACCGTTCAACTGCTGTTTCCATATGGCCAAGTGTGAAGTTTGGAATTAGTTGATTGTTATTTCCTCACCTCCGCTCCAGGCATTAGTACCGGCCTACGTTCCTCAGGCCGATGGTCTGTATTTGGATGAATGTATGTGTCTCTAACAAACCGTTGTCCCGACCAGCTGAGAGGCATTGGACTTGAAATGAATTTCTTCGCCAACCATGCAGCTTTGCATGTAGGCGCCGTGAGCCCAACTAATGCCGCCGCTGCCAAGAATATGCTGGCCTCTACTGTCGGCTGGATGTGTGCCATGACGACCGAATTTTCTAGATCTTGTCTATGACCAGAAACATTTGACTAACGATCACAAAATCGATCAAGTTCGCTTTTTCCCGGCGGCCCTCGGCTTCAACATCTTTGCAAAGCCGACCGTAGACCACGAAATAAAGATCGCCTTCCACGGAGCAAAAGATGCTCTTGGCTTTCTGGCGACGCGGCGTACCCAAGCACAGAATGCCTGGACGGAGTAGAGCACGATTGGACGAAATCTGCCGTGGGAGAGGATCTCTCGGCGTTGATGGGTGAGGATGGAGCTCCCTGGTCGCTTGAGCAATTTGAGGGCGGGGAGTTATGCTTGGATTGGGAGAGTTTAGATATTTCGCAGTGGCATAGCGTGGCTTTCCGTTTCTTGCTTCCTCGATGTATAACGGCAGCTGAAGAGCTTGAAGGCTGAAATGGAATGTGAACTATTCACCCCTCATGCTGATATAATGCTCGGTGCTTGATCCTTTGCATGCAGCTCTGTCTCCACATTGTAAGACCGTTACCTAATAAACCGCATGGCATAACAATCACCTCCCCCGCACTTCTAAAACTTTCCATTGAATACTAGACCAGTTTCCCGCACGAAAACATCCTGGCTCAGCTGCGCTCAGCCATGGAGCATCTGTGCAAGCTCTATTCGGGCCTCGATTTACCCTCTATTTCCCAAGCAAATATCAACAGCCTGTATCGACTCTGTGAGGGGTCCTATCGGGGTCGCGATATGTTCTCATACACCCCTTGGGATGTGTCGCTCGACCACTCAACGGCGCTTCTCACCCCATACTATACATCAATCGAGTTGTTGCGTAAGAGCGCGGAAGCATGTCATTTATGCCGTTTGATCCAACTCAGCGTGGATACTACGCTGGGAAATATCGGAGTCAGTGCCAGAATGGAAAAGATAACCAAGTGCGAGTTATTCCTAGCGGGCCAAGAAAACACGGAGGGCATTCAAGTCCTTGCTTATAATAAAGACTTAGGGACCGGTCGACTTATCTATTATTTATTAGGAGGGGTGAACTTTTGGGTTGACAGTGGTGAGGAGCGGACCTATAATCTAGTTCAATGCCCCCTTTGCTAATTATGCATATAGATAGCCCACTCAGTGACATAATAACAAGACGTCAAGTCCCTGAATTGCCCCAATCCACCATCAGCCTTGAAAAGATGAAGAGGTGGATGGTTCAGTCTAGGGAGAACCACAAGCACGTGAACACACTCACACGGCTTCCTACAAGAGTCCTCAGAGCCAGCAAAGACTCTCAAGAAGTTATTCTCTGTGATCTAGAAGACCAGTACGCAGAGTATGCCGCTCTTAGTCATTGCTGGGGCTCTTCCAGGCCTTTCATGTTGACTTCCAACACGATTCACAGTCTTCGGGCAGGTATTCCGACGAGTGACCTTCCTAAATCCTTTCAGGATGCGCTTTGGTTGACTTGCCAGCTGCAAATTCCATATCTCTGGATCGACAGTCTATGCATCTTGCAAGACAACCCTAATGACTGGATTCGTGAGTCATCTAGGATGTCTGAAGTCTACGGAAACGCATCCCTGACTATCGCTGCATGCCGGGCCAAGGACAGTTCCCAAGGTTTCCTGGCCCCCCGGACGGTGTACGAAAAGATAACTCTGCCCTTTCATGTAAATGGAATATCTAGCGAGGTATTTGCCTGTGCCTCTCCACTGAAGTATGTTGGAGAGCCCAGCCGGATCATCGATTTGGAGGACGAACCATTATCAGGGCGTGCTTGGACACTACAAGAGCGATATCTCTCGCCTCGGATACTGCATTTCACGCACTCGCAAACCTACTTCGAATACGGGTCAAGTTTCTTGGCGGAAGACGGCTGTACTGTGCGCCCGCCGCCGTCCAATCCCGATACTGTCATCGGTCAATACTTGATTCCAAAGGCGACACCGCAGTGTTGGAGAGCCTGGAGAAAGATCGTCACACGATACTCGAGACGGAATCTTACCTTCGAATCTGATAAATTACCGGCATTGGGGGGGATAGCTGCCCGTTTCGCAGCCGAATCCATAGGAGAAGATGGCAGTTCGGACCCAAGCGACTGTTATCTGGCGGGCCTATGGAGAGATGATCTTATCCGCGGTCTATGTTGGGATTCTGATTTTCCCGATCTGAGCCCTGCCGGCATCTCTCAGGCACCGACTTGGTCTTGGGCTTCTACGCGATCGTCCATATACTACGGCACTAACTGGTTTGATAAGATGGAAGACCTTGCTGTGGTTCGAGATGCAAGAGTGGAACTGGAGACCCCTGGAAACTTGTTTGGCAGGGTCACTGGTGGCAGGATATTGATGGGCGTGACAAGGTTGAGGGTACACAGGAGGCCGGACAGCCCACATTTGTGGTGTTGCGAAGATGATAAAATCTTTCGCATCGGGACATCCTGGGATGGTCGGAAGTATCTTGCACCAGAGGCCGGTAGACCAGCGATCTCTGCTGATGACGAGACTGAGATTTTTGCAGTTCCTCTCGGATGGATCAAGAACCACCTCACGTTACCTGACAGCCCAGACGGCCTGGTAGGCCCTTTCTTTATAATTCTATTATTAGACGAAGATAGCTTGCACCTAGGCCAAGTGCCAACGTTTCGAAGAGTTGGGTCAGGGTCCGCCATAGCGTTTCATGACCCGAGAGAGGGCTTGGATAAGGTAGGGCTAGAGAGATTGATATCAGACAGGTTTATGGCCGCTAAGGATCATGGAAAGCTTGAGGATATTATAATTGTATAAAGGGTTCTCTGGGAGGTTCTTCTTAGTTTCTTACTTGGGTTTGGACTTAAGCATTGGTCTTCGAGGAAGTTGCTATACTCGGCTGTGAGCATGCACCAGAGCAATTCTTTTCAGAGCGTCTTCCCGGATGCAATAGTTTAGGAGGCTATGCTTGTAGATTTAAAGAGAATAACAATTAGACGAATCTACAGTCACAATAGACAAGCCTTATTTAAGAGACGCCTTATCCTATTCGATTATCGAGGGCCTCCCGCCAGGTCACGGCAGTGGGGCAAAGGTACCTAACCCCCCATATATTTTGGCCAATGATAGAAGTCACAGTCATCTCTCGAGTTATAAAATGCAATATCATACTGCTTATATCCCCAAATTCATTAATGTCTCCTTTTATTATGATTAACCGGCGCTGATCGCTTTACTGAGCCTCTTGACCTTGGCTGCCGTAAATGAAGCCCCTGATAAGCGAGTTATCCTGATTTTTTCCCTCTTTAGACGAATTTATGCCGTGTAACCGGCCTAAATTTCTTCCCGGCTTGAGAAAGCTTCCTTGACTGGCTTCGAGGATAGAAAGCTTGAAGACCTCTTATAGATGCGATCCCTCTACTTCTTCTGGTTTTCATAACGATTCTAATCCGGTTGACTGTGTAGCTGTAAGATAAATCTATTCATAAGGACTATATCGAGTAAGAAGGTCCAGGCAATAGTATGCTAAGCGCCCGGCGGATAGGATGATCATAGCCAAGATATAGCCTTCTTTGGTCGCCCCGGTCAATATAATTTCTTTCGTCGCTATAAGAAGCAGTAATTGTAGGGATCGATATAAGCTTGACTGGCTTACCGATAAAAAGAGCGCTGTATTGGCCGTGCCGTTGAGGTTCTCGTTAATGGTCTCTTCCTCTAATGCTTAGTCGTCTCATCGCCGGCGAATATGATTGAAAGGGACAAAACGAGGGCATTATCCTTCCACGCGATTTGGTTAACCTAGGGAAGAATAAGACCAGTCAGTAGGTAGATAAGAAGAAGATTAGATTGTATTGCCTAGTTTTCAACCGTTGGGATGACTTTGGCCTCATTGAATTGGAGCCCTGACTTCCCCGCCTTATCGGCCTTTTTGGCGTCTGCAAGGCCTTTGTAGATACCACAGTTAGGCCGTGCTAGTGAAGGAAGTAGAAGAGGTCCGGCGACGAGAAGATGTTATCCACGAATGCGTGATATGTCGGTATCGGCAGTAGGTCAATCAGGGCAATAAGGACGCTTTAAGTCGAGTTGAGAGCTATCGTCTTAGCCCCGGCTTCCGTAGATACGTGATTAACATCTTCAACCTTGTTGGCCTTATTAGCGCCAAGCTCTTAATTCTAATCTTGGATACAATAATGATTATATCTAAGCAGAATTAAATATAAAATCTGAATTCTGGAAACTAGGATATTATCGCCTAGTGGCATAGTGTAATCACTTTTGATGTTTTATGTTTTTCTTGAACTTAAACTTTTACGCCCTTATTCTTGTACTGATACGTATAGACATATATTTTACCACCTGGCTTTATCTCTCGCCTCACTTTATTTATTGGCTTAGATCACATGAGTGCTACTCCTCCATCTGGATTAGGACAGCCTACCTTAACCCCGCAGCTCGCACACAAGGTTAATTCCCATTGAACACCTACCACACCATCAACAATCGACGCAGGCTTCAGCTGCCGCCGAATCTGGACCAATCTACCCCTCACGCGAGTAATCCGGCTTCTTGACTGTTGCCTTTCCTCACTTCCCCCATCTTTCTTGATCTTCCCTTGACAGAACAGTGTTAGCGGTTGACTGACTTGTCAGCGATCCCCGGTGACCAGCCCTTCAAAGAACCGCTAAACCGCCGTCATGTCCACTCTACTCTCAAGGGTCGCGCCGCTAAAGCCCGAGATCCGCCTCGCGCAATCGATCGCGCAGTTCGAAGTGGATCTTTCTGACGAGCAAAGAGCCGACTTACAATCAAATAAGCGCCAATCATGCCACTCCCCCCCGAATATCCATGATGTTATGCGCTTGACGGCCGAAATCGACCGTCATGTTGCAGGAAATGTCGGTGGCGGCCGTTGTTTCGGAACCCGTCTCGTCAACGTCTTGGAAGCTGTTCAGCGATTTGCCGCCCTTGGGGACATCGTGGTGGGCGGATCCCAAAACATGATTGCATGCGGCGTCTGGTCGCTGGTGCGGATGACGTTGCTTGTTGGTTCCCCACATGACGACTGTTTTCTTGGCTAATGGTTCACGTAGATGCTTGTGAACGTCTCTTCCTGGTTTGACAAGTTGTCAGAACTCTTCATGACTGTCGGCCGATCGGCACCTCGTTACCAGGCGATGGCCTTACTCTATCCACGATCCAAGAAGCTGCAATCACACCTCTCTGAATACTTCCTGGTAGTTGTCCGCGTCTGCCATGATCTGCTGAAGTTGACACGAAAATCGATGTTCGCACAGCTTGTCTCTTTCATGACGGAATCTGACATGAGCAGTTATCAGTCAGATTTTGATCTGTGGGCGAATGCGATCAAGGAGGAGATAAACTTGCTGATGGCACAACAACTTCAAGAGCAGAGCCGCCGCCTTAAGTCTCTTTATAAGTACTCTGAATCGGAATCACATCGCAAGAAACTCGAGAACCGTCTCCGCATCCTTGATTCTTGCTCGACATACGACTATCAAAGGACGTGGAAGGAAATCCGCAGGTGCGGAAACACTAGCTGGTTCACCCTGCAGCGCGAATATCAAGATTGGAAAGTCAGAAGCGAGTCTTGTACACTCTTATATTCAGGGAAGCTCGGATCCGGAAAGTCTATCTCACCAGCCAACATGGTTGATGACCTAAACCTCCATCGACAAGGCAGCCCGCTAGTCGCTTACTTTTTTTGCCGGCACGATGCTCCCGAAAGCCTGCGAGCACGTACGATCCTAGGCTCTCTGGCTCGGCAGTTGCTATGCACAATTGGAGAGCTGACCACGATGTCGGAGGATTTCGCCGTTACGGGTCCTCCGGTCCTCGATTCTGATGGAATACTCCGCTTGCTGAACCACACCCTTAGCCCTACTTGCAGAGCTTATTTATCCTGGATGGACTGGATGAATGCGATGTGAGTCAGAAAGATGACGTGATTCTCTGCTTACGGGAGATTCAGACTGTATGTTCAGTACTGATTTGTCTATCATTCAGACAAGAGGCTGGCAAGGCACCGGCACTGTACCTTGAAAATTTTGCGAACCCAAGCATGATTTCTATTCCAGAGAACAACCCCGACATTGCGGAGTTCATACAAACAGAGCTAGAGAGGCGAGTCGAGTTCGGGAGGCTAAGAGTAGGGGAACCGACCCTTGTTCTAGAGATTCGAGATGCCCTACTAGAGAGGGCTCAAGGCATGTTTCTCTGGGTGGTTCTCCAAATCAACTCCCTCTGCCTAGCAAAGTCAGACGAGGCTATTCGTCATGCGTTAGCCCACCTCCCAAGAGATCTTCCAGGCACCTTCTCTCGCATTTTAGAACAATCGGCGGCACTGGGGAAGGAGGACCAGAGGCGGATTCTTGAACTTATTACTGCGGCTTGTCGTCCCCTGCCAACGGACGAATTACGAGAAGCCCTAGGTGTGGTTCCAGGAGATGCTGACTGGAATCCGGCACGGATGCCCAACGACATCTATGAAGCATTAACCTGTTGCGGAAGCCTGGTAATCGTGGACGAAGAGACCCTATCGGTAAAATTGATACACCATAGCGTCAAGCAATTCTTGCTCAGTGGGCCAGGGGGCGTGGACGGCCAAACATTCACTATCCAGGATGCAAACAAAACCATGGCGGGTATCGTCCTGACATACTTGAACTATGGTATTTTTGACACCCAGCTTTCAAACAGGGTGATTCCGCAGGTCCGGCATGGAACAGTCCCGATGAAGGTTGTCAGCTCCGTTTTAGACTCATCGACCATTCAAAAGCTCGCACTAAGACTTCTGAAATCTCAGAAGCCGTCAAGCATTGACGTCAGCAAAGTTCTAGCGAAGGAGGGCCAATATTCTGAGATGCAACCTACCAGCCAATATTTCTTCCTCCTTTACGCCAGGTTATATTGGGCACAGTACATTTTGCGTGATCCGGAACAAGATCCGGCGATTTACAGCTCTCTATGTCGAGCACTAGATCGGAATGTCCTCGTCATAGATGCGAGGGATGACAGTGGTCGGACGCCGCTATCTCTGGCTGCTGAGAGAGGATATGAGCCCCAGGTGCAACTGCTACTCGGGAAGGGCGCCGCTATTGACTTAAAGGATAGATTTGGTCGGACAGTGCTATCTCTGGCTGCTGAGGGAGGATATGAGGCCTTAGTGCGACTACTACTCGAAAAAGGCGCCGCTATTGACTCGAAGAATATTAATGGTTGGACGGCGCTATGGTGGGCTGCTGAGGGAGGACATGAGGCCATGGTGCAACTGCTACTCGAAAAAGGCGCCGCTATTGACTCAAAAGATGGTGATTGTCGGACGGCGCTATGGTGGGCTGCTGAGGGAGGACATGAGGCTGTGGTGCGACTACTACTCGAGAAGGGCGCTGCTATCGAGTCAAAGGATAATAGTGGTCAGACGCCGCTATCTCGGGCTGCTGAGAGAGGATATGAGGCTGTGGTGCGACTGTTGGAGTCGTATGGTGCTCACGCTACTTAATCATACTGGTTCTGTACCATAGCACTTTGCATTTCCGGGAAGAGACTGAGATGGCAGTTATTGATTGAGCATCTGATCCTTCTGGACGAGGCTGGTAGGGTTGCATTTGACGTCGAATTAAGGTGATCGTGCCAAACTAGTTCCCGCGCCCAAGACAGATCGCGGGACGCATCGGGCCGTATTATATGCTCAATCGGGGAGTGTAGTGTGACCATGAATTTTGTCGTGGTGCATAGAGACACTATGAACTGTCTGGTGGGCTTCGTAAGCTCCGTTGCAGACTCGCATATACCATCAACCCACTTCAAATATGGCAAGCGATTTAGTGGCTATCCGGATGAGTTTGTAGAGAGATACCAGAATTTGCACCCCACAAAGCAGTAATGGATAGATGAACTTGATCCGACTTAGTTAATATTATTTTATTTAATTGCCTTTTTATATACTCTATAATAGTCTTAAAAGTTAAAGCAAAACTCATTAAAGAGATAGTCCTAAGAAAACAAAAGGTTTCGCCACATAGATCACCAACGATTATTTTATGCGAAGCTGATAATGATTAACCTCCTTGTGATACAGTCCTGTGTACTATCTCAGCATGGTTTTACAAGTGCATCTTATGGTCTAACGTCTCATCACACAGGCGGCAATAGAGCTTTTCGTTTAGTTAAAGATTAGAGAGATGACGTCGTTTGAAGTGCCTGCTCAAGTCCCCCGTTGAATAGAAAGGCTTGATTAGCCCATAGATAGCTGGATCGGGAGGCTGAAGAGTAGTGGCCCGACCGATACAGAGAAAGCACCTCCGACTTCGCTCTATTCGGCTTTTAACAAAGACTGAAGTTATTGCATCACCCAAAGCACTACTTGCGGTATCCTTTGTGGTGTTGTCGTGTAGATCAGAGACATCTTTCTCAGTAGTAACCGTTTTGTATCGGGTTATAGGAGGCAGGGGTGGTTCTTAGACAGAACAGTAAGACATGACGGCGAGAATTGCATTATTACGGCGATAATATTCAGACTCAATTGTGTTGGTCGCTGGGGCTGTTAAAGCTTCGTATAGGCGTTTCTGGGCTGGATGAGCATTGCCATCCGATGGCGAGATTGGTGGCTCCTCAAATGTCTTGCCAGCTAGTTGTCTCTCTATATCGGTTACAGCCTGTTCCCGGGTCCAAGCCTTCCTGACTTGCTCTTTGCGTTTTCGGCATAGGCGAGCCTTCTCGCTTTGAATATCCTTAGTAATCTTCCTTAGACGTGTGCGAACTTTATCAGACTTATTGCCTTTAGAAAGAAGGCATTTTTGTTGTCGCAGGAGATCCTGCATCTTGGGATCATCATTAATGCTCGCAGAGTGCTTAGCAGTTCGTCGTGTCAACATTCGTAGGCGTCGCTTCCTAGAATGCAGCTTGATTCTGACTTAAATAAGACTTTAGAAGCTTTTTATAACCTCGTCATTAGCCATAATAAACCAAAGACTATTAGGAGAAATAAAAAGTATAACTTAATAATTCTATCTATTTATATTAATAGCTAATAATAAGCAGATACTTATAAAAACGGCAGTTCAAACAGCAGATATAAGACCTTGGAGCTTCACGTTTAAGGCAAAGAGCTTTAATATCCTTACTTTGTAATACGCTTCAGGGCCAAAATCCCCTGCACTTATTCTACCAAAATTACCAGGCTGTAATTACAGATTGGAATGCGCTCTTGGCTGAGACCTCTTTCCCAAGCAATATCCCAAGTTCTAGCCCATATATTATTCGCGCCTTCAAGATTATAGACAGCTTGATTTGTGTGGAACAGACATCTTACTTACTTCGACGATTAGCCTATGTCCAACTAATGCGGCTTTTTAGTGCCCTCGAAGATATTATCAAGCTTAAAAGGGAATCGGGACAAGTTATACGAGGATGCTATTATCGCGATAGTAGTGTTGCTCTAGATATATATATGAGCGCTCAGGACGATGCATCGGATCTGTATTGTCTGCGTCGCAGGCTGAAAGAACGCAAGCGAGCAGGTAGAAGTTGGCGAGACTTGTCAAAGCCGTCACCACTTCTCGTACTTATGTACTCCGATGCTGCTGAGAGAATCGTGTAGGTCACAATCCGTCACGAATTCTTCCTATGCTGATGGTACTTCTAGGAAAGATTTCAAGAAGGTGGATGCCGCAACTCTCCGATTAGTAGCAGCAAAGATTTTGGAACAATGCCCTGCCGAAATTTTGCACTTTTGTGAGGCTGAGTAGTCCGAAAGCTAGATAGTGTTAGGGGAGTATAACAGCTGACTCCATAATGAAATTTCTTATCTAGTCTCTGTTATATCTTAATGTGATCTCTTAGTGTGGGATCTGGGCGCGGGATCAGGGTGTGAGATCAGGGTGTGAGATCAGGGTGTGAGATCAGGGTGTGAGATCAGGGTGTGAGATCTGGGTGTGTTCCTGGAGGGAGTTGTAGTAGTCACAGTGTGTGTATTATGGGGCTCGCGGCTTGGTGTGGTGACTCAGAGTAGCGGTCATGTCACAGTGTGAACAAGTACATTCAATGCTTTAACGTTTAGCTAAATCTGTATCAACTTCGTGAAAACATTTATGTAGAAATTATAATTTTAACTACACATAAAGTTAGAACCACTTCTCTTCAACAAAAATTGAGTCCAAGCATATAGTGAGCAGGAGTAACTTTGAGGAATAACGCCGATACGTGTTCGCTTTTCAGTTAAGCCTTTTTTTTCCTCTTACGTCATTCGAGCTTAGGGTAGCTAGTACTAAGATTCATCAATCGGCCTGGATCTTGCGTTTTGTTAAAGGCTTTCAATCCACAACTTCAATAAGCCTGCTGGTAAAATTACAATTGGTAGTCTGCATTACATTGCCGAAGGGTTCGAGAATGGGGCTGGTTGACTTTACGACGGCGAATGATGATGGCTGGACACCACTGAATACAGCCTCGAATAATGGAAATGCAGAAGTCGTTAACATGCTGCTAAAGAAGGGAGCGGACTTTATGACGGCGGACGATGCGTCAGCGACAGCTTGCCGAAAAGCCCAAAATGACGTCGATGCCCAAAATGTCGGTGATGTTGATGGATTCGATACGGTCAATTCGATCGGATCAAATGCGATGTGGAGCCCAAGAGGATGATTGTACTGTGATATAATATTGTTTCTTTTCCCTGTGTCCATCTGGCCATAATTTTTTAACGTGATACGCAATTGTGTCGAGGGTGAAATGCACACATCGTGACAACAGTATCAGAGCACGTGGGCATCTGTCGGATGACCCCCCGTGTGGCGGCGTAAGACCCGAATTTGCATAAACCTCTGATATAGTGATATCCGAGCCTTAGTCAGATGACTAGAAAACCCCTCTCAGGAAAAGAGGGGGCCGGAGGCATCCTAGATCACAGTACAATCATCCTCTTGGGCTCCAAATCGCATTTGTAAACGATCGATTCCCGGCGAGGTAGCTCTGCTCTCTTTCTACAGACTTGTTTTTGCTCTCTCGGCTAGTGGTCATTTGGCAAGCCCGCTGAAGATGTCTTTCATGACAGCAGTCTTAACAGGCAAGCAAAGTAATGTGAAGAAACTCGTCGACGATGGCAAAGATGTCAATGTCAAAGATTACTATGGTCGGACCCCCCTGTTTTTGGCCGCGATGAGGGGATACGAGGGAATAGTGGAGGTGCTACTCGCGGCAGCTAGCGTAGATCCAGATTCCAAGGATCATATCAGTCGGACGCCACTATCGTGGGCGGCAGAGAGGGGGCACGAGGCAGTCGTCAAGCTACTCCTTGCGAGAGATAGCGTCGATCCAAACTCCAAGGATAACAACAGTCGGACGCCACTATCGTGGGCGGCAGAGAGGGGGCACGAGGCAGTCGTCAAGCTACTCCTTACGAAGGATAGCGTCGATCCAGACTCTAAGGATGACAACAGTCGGACACCACTGTGGTGGGCGGCAGAGAAGGGGCATGAGGCAGTCGTCAAGCTACTACTTGCGAGAGATAGTGTCGACCCAGACTCTAAGGATGGCAACGGCCGGACACCACTGTGGTGGGCGGCAGAGAATGAGAATGAGGCAGTCGTCAAGCTACTACTTGCAAGAGATAGCGTCGATCCAAACTCCAAGGATTACTACGGTTGGGCGCCACTAGCGGGGGCCGGCCAAACACTGTTGTCGTGGGCGGCAGGGAAGGGGAATGAGGCAGTCGTCAAGCTACTCCTTGAGAGGGACAGCGTCGATCCAGACTCCAAGGATGGCAACGGCCGGACACCATTATCGTGGGCGGCAGAGAATGAGAATGAGGCAGTCGTCAAGCTACTACTTGCAAGAGACAGCGTCAATCCAGACTCTAAGGATGGCAATGGCCGGACACCATTATCGTGGGCGGCAGAGAATGAGAATGAGGCAATCGTTAAGCTACTCCTTGAGAGGGACAGCGTCGATCCAGACTCCAAGGATGGCAACGGCCGGACACCATTAT
>JABEER010002806.1:0-12596 GCA_014824405.1 Fusarium sp. NRRL 66896
CTATAGTATCACTATTCAATGAATTCACTGGAAGTCTAGCGCGTATTTTTATCTATTCTATAGCATACTTGTATCTTAATAAAGCCCTTCTCCTTACTTGTGAACCTCTGAGTCGTCCTCGTGATCCATCGTGAACTTGAGGGGTAGTTTGCCAAGATCCCTGAAACCAGTCTTGGCAAACGTGAAGGAATAGTGAGTAGTGCTATGACTAAACTTCGTTATTTAGAGTTTATATGAGATCACATTGGCCCAACTGCCTTTCGTTTCATATCGATGCATAATTGTAAGCTTAAGCTGTGTCAGCCCAATTAGGTCAATAAAACCGCTGTCAAAAGTTCATGCACGATTGAATTACTCTATTTGCTCGATGTAGTCCACAGATCTGTAACAAACCTTCAACAATTCTATCCTGTAGTAAACTTTATTTTTTTAAGAAACAGCTTCATAGAATATCAGCTCGGGTGAAGAAGTAGCCGGTTCTTGAGATTGCCTAGAACGTCCAAGAATGTCATGCTTGACCTAGAAGGATCATTGGAGAGAGGAAATATGGCAAATCCTCATGCCACATTGGTTTGGTGTCTAGAAGATGGTGGAACAGCTTTGTTTCTGTACTTGGAGTCAGAGAGCTATTTGTCCTTCCTAGGTTCATCCCTATGATGAGGTTACCTGATCTGACAGCATTAACCCAACTCACATATAAAATAGAGCATCCCGTCTATCACCGAGTTCTCAACTTCTTATCATCATCACAACATCCACACTCTTACTCCTTGCTCAACATTCTATTCTTCTCATAACAAGCTGGCCTTGTCCTTTATCTCATCCAAGTACGTGCGACTCGTACAATACCCATGTACCTCTTCTACATACTGACATCACCAGCAACTCAAAATGAAGGCCTCAATCATCATTAGCACCATCTTCGCCACCTCCGCATGGGCCAGCACTCTCCCCACAGGCCTCACAAAACGTCAGAATGCTGCCAACGAACAAGCTCTTCAGCAAGCCCGCGAAGACGCGGCCAAAGCAATCGAAGGCGGCCAGGGCCGTGGAAGAGTTCTGATCGATGAAGGGAACTGCAGTGAGGCTTGTCAACGATGTCGCCTCGCTGCTACTACTACTGCCGTGGCGGAAGTCTTCGCCTGTGGTACGGCTGCTGTGGCTGTTGATGTTCTCACCGCTGGTGCTGCGGTGTTCCTCGAGGCTGCTGGTTTTGTCTTTTGTGAGGCTTCTGTTATTACTAATCTGAATGAGAAGGAGGAGACTTGTACCAAAGAGTAATGGGACAAAAGGGATAGCATTGCAAGATTGGTTTGGGCTTGTACTTGTCAAACGTTTTTGTGGGCTGGTTTAGTTTGGAATAACTAGACGTGTAGCTATCTACTTGTCAGCTACCCCCGACCTTGGGATTTCGATCTCTGCAATAGATCCCAATACACATTCGCTGTTTTTTAACCCTCTGCCTACGGAATATTGATAAAGTGGTCTCTAAATTCTCTCGCCATTTCACGTTGACCCTCCCCCAATCGAAAGGACCATATCCAATGGCTCATCCCGTCCAATCCACCACTCAGAATCAACCGCACACAGCTCAGGGTCAAGCCATGGAATATCCCTCGGCCCTTTGTCATCTCTCAAAAGCCCTTCTATATCTCTACATCTATACATCATGACCCTGGTATATCTCTTCCTGGTATACTGTGTGCACTCCCCATTCTCGCCTTCAGGATCACTTGCCCAGACGGCGCTGAACCTCCTCTCCTCTGGTATACTAGCTGGACTTTGATCAAATATCTCTTCCATACGGAGCGATTCCATATCGAAACTTCCTTCTTCGGCGTTGATGATGGCTGCTATCAAGGAACCTTCCGTCTCAGCGCACCATGGACCTTCTTTTCCACTTTTTAGTATGAGGCTTAAAGCTTTTCGACGCCAGAATGGGCTTCTGTATTTCTTTGCTGTGAAGTACAAGGGGTGAATTATGCCCATTTCCGGAACGAAGGACGGCAGCGAGTTCGTCTCGTTATATCGTGATGCGCCATTGAGGCTTTTTCTCAGTAGCAGGGTTTCAATCGATGTGATAATTTCTTGAAACTCGGGGCCGTAGCAGTCATAGCTTGTCTCTCTTGGCTCGAGAATGGTGGCTGTGTTGATTAATGCTGCAAGGCATTGGGAGCGAAGAACGACCAGTGATTCGTGTGATTCGGTATTCGAAGTCGATGGAAGCTCGTTAAGTGATAGCCATTGCTTCAAATTCGCAAGCTGCCGGCCCTGTTCAATAAGCAGTTCAGGTGGGATCGATCGGCGACTGGTGTATTTGTATGGAAATGCCTTTGCTGTGAAATGGTAGTTTGAGTGCAAAATCTTGAACAGAGAGCCATCTGGTGGGTAAGAGCTAAGCACATCACCCATGACGAATGGTTTCATGGGAAGGTTTGGGGGATGGGATACGGCGTAGGTGGCGACATGCAGGTCAAGCTTCTTCAAGAGCAATACAAGGCTATTGATATCCACCTCTGCAAGAAGTTGTTTATCAGTCAGAGACATCATTAGTGAGAATGTTCCCTGGAGATGTACCAGTGCTTTGTTGAGTCTCTGCTGTATAGCCTCGACAAACCCAAGAAATAGGCAAGCAACAACACATGGTATGGGACCATTCGGTAAAGTGGCAAGGTCTTGCTGCACCAGTCTCAAGGCCTGTGAGTATCGCTTTGTAGTTTCGAAACCAGGTCGCGCAGATGAGCCTCTGAGGACATATTCGCTATAAGATGTGCCAAATGCTTCGATGGCGGCGCGAACTGAGGGGATGGATTGGGATAATTGCGGGATGGTGCGGGACCAGAAAGTTTGTTCGATATCGTTTCTCGCACGACGGGGACTTTGCACCAAGACTGTACATCCGAGGTCGACGAAAGGATTTGAGAGGGAATTTGGATTGAAGGCGAGGGATCTCAAGGTTGAGATGATCGTTGCTGATGGTGATGGTGACGAGGAGGAGTCTGAGGGCGAAGAAGACGCGGATACAAGTGATATAGTCGTCGATGCAGTGTTATCCGAGTCTGGATATGCGCCTCGGGGATAGCCTTGGCATTCTCGTTTCGAATTCAAGCACCGTTGACAAGCTGGCTTGGCTTCATCGCACTTGATTCGCCGGGCCCTGGAAGAGTCAGGATTGCAGTGAGATTGAGCATACACGTGTCATACTTGCATGTGAAACAGCCAAACTTGGACTGTCTTACGTTCGTCCTCGTTCTCTTCAGCTTAGTCGCATCTATCGTTGAGATTACCATCTTGGCCCGCGTGTACAGCTGAAGACCGAGGAACAGAAATGCAAAGACCGAAGATTATAAAACCCGTCAGCAAATCAGCCCCCATCGCCACGAGGCTGACAGGGAGCCATGATCGCTAAAACGATGCTAGCGCAAACCCAAAGACCGAGCAATTAATGGGGCGAAGCCGGCAACCGTCCAATTATAATTACCCCGGCTTACGATGGTGAAAGAGGCTGCGACAAAGACCGAGTTAAAGGATTGTGCTTTAATCTGGTGCCTGAAAGCATTGGCCAATAAGAACAAGAACTAATAATATTAGACTTGCAGAGGGGACGTAATCTTTTATCGTATGCTTAATTTTGGTGACGCGTTTCAGATCCTCAGGTCATGATGAGATTGCAGTGTTCTTCAACGCTCGGTCTTTTGACCAATCAGAGAAGGTAGCTATACTTGGACATTTCGTGTCAAACACCGAGATGTGATGAATTTTCGCAAAAGGAGAGAAAAATGCAAGATCGGGGATTGTATAATAAGGAGGAACTGAACTCCAAGATGCATCCGTTTCTTTATTCCTTTACATTCGCTTGTATACAGACCATCTTCACTCTTGACCTCAGATAAGTCCCCAATCCCATATTACCAAACGTCACAATGGCTTCGGATCCACCAATTTGCGTTCACATCTCGGAAGAGTGCCGAATCGAAGATACCACCTACGGCTATCGTCCCAATCTCGGCGGCAACATTTTCTTAGCCGTGATATTCGGAATCGCCTTTTTCGCCAACATTTTCCTCGGCATTCGCTTTCGCATCCGCGCTTATGCAATTGTCCTTACCCTAGGCTGCTTAGCCCAAGTCTTGGGCTACATAGGACGCGTTGGGATGTACTTTCGACCATTCGACGCCATACCCTTCCAAGCTCAAATCTGCTGTCTGATTATTGGTCCTGCATTCAACAGTGCAGCTATATATCTCATGCTAAAGCACATTGTTGCTCTCTTTGGTTCCAAGTGGTCTGTTTTGAAACCAAAGTGGTACACAATCATCTTCATCACTGCAGATGTTGTATCGTTGGTTTTACAAGCTGCTGGTGGTGGTATTACTGCGACCGCGGATTTTAAGGACAAAGACACGATCAACATGGGTAATAATATCATGATGGCGGGTATTGCCTTTCAGGTGGTGACACTGTCCATCTTTGCGATCCTGGCAACTTTGTTCTGCGTCAGGCGAATGCGAGCTCTCACCACGAACCCTCTTGAAGGAAATTCGTTACAGGCCTGGCGCACCCTTCGATTTCGACTGTTCTTGGGCGGACTTGCGACTGCATTTATGGCGATTTATATCCGTTGCGTTTATCGCATTGCGGAGATGCGAGGTGGCTGGGGGAATAAGCTAATGAGGGAGGAGATTCCTTTTATCATCTTTGAGTCAGTGTGAGTACTGCCGTACCCTCTACACTATGGCAAAACAAACTGCTAATGACGTGGGATCAAGCATGATTGTGATCGCGACTTTGGCGCAGACTATTCTACATCCCGGATACTTCTTCCCGTGGTTTGCAGACCAGACCCCCAAACTTGGTAGGATACCTGAAGGGACAACGTGAATAATAAAGCTAACAATTTCAAAGATGCTGAAAGCTCTTACACGGAACTGTCTGTTGTCTCCGGATCACGAATGGGATTTGAGGGGTCAAAATGATTGGACTGCGCAGCACGAGGGACAGATACACCAGGATTAGGAAAGCTTATTAAGTCGTATAGACAATGAGTTGTAAAAGGGCGATTGGCAAGAACGCGGTAATATTGAGCATGGAAAAGGATCACTACTTTATTGGAGATCTAGATGGCCGTTGTAATAGATATTTATTTGACTTTCCGATATTCTCTACGCACTTACGAATGTGCTCCTGGCAATATGCATACGAATCATGTGACTCAACCGGCTGGGGTAACTGGAAGAGAAGACAAGCACTGCAAACGGGAGACAACAAGACCTGAACAGAGCTAACGGCCTACGGGGAGCTCGGAACGTTCATGCAGCTTGATTGGCTGACCATTGGTGGTTGGGTGACCTGAGTTGTGATCTGATGCGCCAAGCGGCAAGGATCATGACGGCTCTGTTTTCTCGGCGAAAGTCAACTTCTATCAGATGGGTTTCATTCTATCTGCAATGCTGAGCCTTCCCCATTCAACTAAGATGTCTATCTGAAGCAACGCTCTTGAAGGGATTGCTTGGTATGCTCGCGACCTCTATTACATCCAAGTAGATGAGGGGAACCTCAGTCAGACAATCTCATCAATGACGCTTACAAGAAATAATAGTTCTTACCACCAGGGCCAGAGCACGTTTTTGTTAGCCCCGCCACTCCCGAACCATCTCAGAGCTGATGATAACACCATTCTGTGATGGTGAGTGCAATATCCAACCCAACGCCCGATGTAATACACATCCTCTCATCTCACTGCAGGAAGCATGCCACTGTGAAGCAAAAAGCCCTATAGGGAAAATGCAATGCTACGTCGCTTGGGATTAAGCCTGCCAACCTCTTAGTCACAGATTCCGGTCATATCATCTTATCGATACAAATTTGAAATTCTGCATGGATATCGCTACTCATGTACAACGAATATGCTGGTTGGCATCTGACTATGGATCCGTTTTTATCCATCGTCGAATCATTACTTGCAAGTTCAATTGATGCAAGAATTAGTGTTATCTCGCAAGATTGACAAAACGCCATGTTGAAGCTTTCTTATCAAGAGCTGAAAATAAATAACCAGCTTTTAAAAGAAGGCTGCAGGTTGCCAAGGCAGCCACCAGGTGAACATATCAGTTCATTTCAATTTTATGCAGCCGACAACGCCTCTGTCGATCACAAAACTTGGTCATACCAATCAATGCCTCAATTGGATTCCACTGCGAGCCAATTGATATCTCAATCACATTCATCACACAACGTCAAGGCTATTGATGCAGCCGACGCCATTATTGCCAGCAAGGCTGCCCAAAGTAAGCCCAGTAGCATCTCACCCTGATGGTAACCTCACGATTCAACGATAGTGATCGTTTCTCCAGACATTACTCCTCTCATGTGTTGTTAGCTCAAAAGCAGGGTTATATCCGGCACCTTCTATGAATCATCTCTGACTTAGTTCAAGGCATAACTGCAACCATCACTAACAAACGTTAATGATGCTACGTTTTAGCGTCATCGACTTTTCTCTGATCGCCCTGATCGGTCATCAGTAGGCTCAGGTACCTTGTCGATACGGGCCAATCAATACACCCCTGCGATTGCGCAATCTGACAACGACCTATAATTTCCCCTCTATCCCCATATAACAGGTTGTCAGCAGTCATAGTCTATTGGCGGGAGTTTTCTTGGAACGCGGGGCTTGACCTGAAGCTTGCAGATGCAGAGTAAGCCCAACAGGACCGGTCAACGTGTTACAAGGCCTGGCCTGTGAAGGCCTTTTGTTGATTCTGACACTCACGTAAGGCTGGGATGGAGGTGAAGTTGGGTCCTTGGAGGTAACGCTATCAAAACAAGATTTTGTCAATAACTCGAAGTGGAGAGCTCTGCAGTTATGTCGGAAAATAAGATGCCAAGGTATGGACTTGGAGAGTGTGTGGGTCACAAGTGATGAATTCAGCTGTCCCGGTAATGGCTGTTGTTATTCTTAGCTCTCATAGTGTAACCTTGTGTAGCCACCACTTCCGTGTTAAGACCCGGTACCTGTAAATCCCCCGCAAAACGGTGAAAACGGTAGTTACTAGGCATACTCGCAGTTAAACTGCAGTTTTACAATTGTAAATACGATGTCCAAGCGTGCCCTTCAGACAAGCGTATCGATCACGCAATCGGTTGTGCAGTTCACGTCAGTGCAAACCCGCGATATCGCCAATTAGTCCAATCTGTTAAAATAGTACAGAGCTTGTTTCTACACTCGTCGAATGAGACGCTTTGATAAGATAGCCTGATATGCGAAGCAACCCACCAAGTACAACGGTCAACCGGTAAGCTGACTTATACAAAATCGCCACAACGGATGAGCTTAACCATCTTCCTGTCCCGCATCAATGAAGGCTGTCGACCTGCATTAATACTTGTTCATGGTTGCATAAACACGAGCTGACCGGCAGATACGAGCTTATGGCTGAAGATGATTGTTGTGATTGGTAGGTGAAGGTGAAAATATTGAACAACTCAACAAGAGCGGCTTTCGATATTCGGCCGAGCGGGATTGAGGTTGGGAGGTTGGTGGTGTTGGTGAGAAGATGAGGCCAACTTGATCGATGATACGATCGAGCATGTGCATCTCGCAATATGTAGTCATTGAGCAACATGTAGAGAGAAGACGGACAATGGGAGTACCGGTGGACGACTTGTATGTAGACAACTTGTATAAAGAGGACTTGTGATCCCCTCATTCCAAGAGACTCACTCAGGCTCAACCACTGGCTCAACCCTCCTAACCACTCTTTCAAGAACATCACATCTCCATCATACCTTCGCTCCATCCGCCAACATGAAGTTCTCAACCTTCATCGCCCCTCTCCTCTCAGTCCCTCTGGTCTTCGCCAGTCCCAACCCCAACAATGACCACTATCCACCTCCACCCAAGACCAAGACTGTGACTGCAACAGTCACTCACACCGTCACCAAGCCCATCTACAAGCCCCCGATCACCAAGACCGAGACCGTCACCAAGAAGTACCCCGTCACCAAGTACGAGACCGAGACCGTCACAAAGTACAAGTGGAAGCCTCCCATCACCAAGACCGAATATGTCACAAAGTGGAAGCCCCCCGTGACAAAGTACGTCACCAAGACCGAGACCGACACTGTTACGAAGTGGAAGCCTCCCGTCACCAAGTATGTCACCAAGACAAAGACCGACACCATCACCAAGTGGAAGCCTCCCGTCACAAAGACAAAGACCGAGACCGAGACCGACACGGTTACCAAGTACAAGTGGAAGCCTGCTATCACCAAGTACAAGACCGAGACTGTCACCAAGACTGTTACAAAGAAACCCTATCCTACTTACCACAAGCCCGGCTATGGGGATGGTGGCCACAAGGAGGGCAAGGACTACAAGGCTTAAGAGATCTATATCTCGTGGGGACAGCCTCAGAGGTTCATGTTCTTACCCCGTCACTTCTACATTGGTTCAAAGTCACAGGTGCTGCCTCTGACCAGACTATGATGGATCATGACGCTACACGACACTCCTTAATTCTTTAATGTCTTCATTTGTCACTGTATACGCGCTATCGCCACTACAGGTTGAGCTAGTGGGAAGGGAGCTACCACTTGGTGGCTCTTCTTTGGCGATCGGATAAAATTTCTTCTTCAAAGCATTCATTACATAGTGGACATAGCCGCGGCATAACAGCGACTACAGTTATCTATAGATCTTACATAGCTTGAATGATATTGCAGTTTACTGTACCAACGAGAAGGCTTAGTAGTGGAGCTATTACAGATGCCGACTGCCTGAATCATGTGACTTATTCCGACGAGATACCGTAATCTCTTAAGAAAATCGTTGCGGTTAGCTTGCAAGCCAGCTGTCATGAGCTAGGTGATTTTGGTAACGGATACATAAACAGTAAATGGCCCCGATAAAGTCCATCAAGTTTCTGCGTCTCTTTACAGATAAGACCTATTCAAGGAATACCTTTGAAAGAAGATGGTGTTAGGCTTGCTGTAGCCCCTCAGATAGCCGCGATGATATGAGTATAGACAAGAAATTTGCAGGACTGTAGAGACAACACATCAATACGCATCGTATATAGAGTAACTCCTAAAATACTTTACGAATTGACAATGTGTTACTAAAAGTCGCCTCCTCCACCACTAGGCCTTCATATGGAAAAAGGAACGCAAAAATGCGTGACTCTTATGAGGTGATAACCCTGACTGGAGAAATTTGCCTCTCTCGTAGTATATCTCCTCAAGAACATCCTGGTCGGCACACCAAAACTCCGAGGTCCTCTTTCCTATCCATCTTTGTAGCTCAACATCGGGAGTGATATCAAAAGGCTGTTGACTGTCGACAAGCCCCTTGACAATTGATGCTATACGAGAATACTTCTCCCAGTTGATAAGCTTCTCATCAGAGCCAGAAGTATCTTCTCCTTCTTTGTCTTTGTGACACTCATTAGCGAAGACGGGTTGGCTCAAATATGAACCGAGAAAGGGGAGCCGTGGAGCTGGCGAACTTAACAGAGCTCGAAGCGTCTTGCGGTTCTCAGATGGGTCATTCCATTGATGATGGTATAAATGTCTCCCTCAGCTTTTCTAATGATCTGCACATCTGGGCCCAAGCGTAAGGCTTCTGTGAATTTGACAACCGCCTTGAGCAGGGGTCTCATCGGCTTTGGGTCGTACAGGTTGCAGTAGTTCAGAGGCATCCACCCTCCAGAACCGCATTTCAACAGATTGCACTCTGCCCATCCAGAAGGTTCAACGTGGTGAATGAGTCCGAGCTCTCCTCTATCAAATGCGAGTAGACTATCAAGGGATGAGGGCGCAGGGGGGCCAAAGTTGTAAATGGTACGGACGAAGAAGGGCATCGGCGATGCAGAAACTGGTGATTGTTGAGTATACATGGTGCAATTGGTGCAAGGGTGTGCTTTGATGTTCCATCGAGATGAAGATGGTCAGGAACCCAGCGGTCACTCTATTTATTAGATGGTCACGCATCTCAAGACAAGGTCGATCCTGGAAGAGACATCGTACCAGAAATGACCAGTCACATAGTCATGATGGTTTCACAGAAATGATCTACAATATTGCAGTCCAGGATTCGCTTCCGGATCATCTTCCGCCAGTTTGTTAGAGATTGCAGGGCGGAGGGCGGGTTACGAATGAGATCAAATGCCGGCAGGGTTGCGTTGCACGAAAGAAACAGGTACGCTTTTTTATTGGAGTTGAAAACTTGGGTGTCCAGGGAAACAAACGAACTCGTGACGTTGAGCCCTAGTGACCTACTGCCACTTAAATCTCACATTCCTTCAATCTTAGAGACAGAGATGGTACGATGGAAAGATTGATCTGCTCCAAGAGCCACAAGACGTTTCATGCCATGCACATTGTGTCCGATTTGGACAATATCACACATGGACTGAAGCTATTATCGCACCCCGGACCTTGTTCAAGTTTTTTAATTCTTTAGATTATTACTATGTAACCGACCAGTCAACGGTACTCGATCACCAAGTCAAAGCGTGCCTTGGCAGCCGATGATGACCAATGCATTAGTCGCCCATCCAACATCAACAGATGCCAGCCCTGCTTGCCAAACCAACACGAGGTGGCAACTATCAAGTTTTACCTCTTTAAATAATAGTCCACTCTGTCCAGTTCAACGCTCAGTCCTCCTCCTCCAAGGTCCAGCCATACCAAGGGCTATACGCCACGCTATAGCGAAGATGGAGTTGCACCTCAACAAGCCCTTCTCGTATTCGAATCTGGTCCAAGTATAACGGCGCCTCCATGCCCCGAGACACAACCCTGCGCAGGGTTTGCATCTGGACATATGAAATAACTTGGTGTTCAAAGCCGTTCCAATACAAAATTATGCTCTGTTTGATCAACCGTCCCATTAGATGCGCGGTGTCTAGGTCCGCTTCACAGGCAACTCGGAAGTCGCCAAGCGAAAACTCGGCATACCATTGACGATAATCGTGCCATTCATCAATCCCAGAAGTCTCGACCTCGTAAACGAAGATTGCTCCATCATGGATTGCGGATCGGGCTTCTTCGGGACGCAGTGCCCTCGACATGTGGAGGAACCGCCCTTGAAGACAGGCTTCTAGTATCAGGAGAGCATCTACTGCGTTCCGGATGAAGCCATGTGCTGTAGGTTCCATGCTCATCTTCAGAATTGGTTGCCTAAATTTCATGTAAGCCGACTAAGAAAATAAGATATGCTTATACTTGGATCCAGTCTTACGGCTGTTCATTTTGAAAAGGGGGGAATCTTTGCGTTTCTTAGTATGGTGTTTAGACATCTGGTCACGTCCCCGAACCTTAAAGTTGCAGACTGTCACCTTTTTATACATATTGCCAGACCAGTATTCGAGAGGTAACCGCGGTAGTGATAAACTTGAACCAACTACTAACATTCATCAGAAGCTTCTGATCGATTCAACAAAACCATTCAAGGCTTTTGCGCCTGCTCCTTATGGATCCTCAACTCTATCATCTTATCCTCCAACCTTTGTATTTCCTTCTCCAGAAATTCATTCCGCTCAACCAGCTCTGCAATCCACTGGCCCCGATCGTCTTCGTCTTTGAGTCTCTGGACTTCACTCTCCAAATAGCTCAGATATGCCTCGGCCTCCTTCAGAGAGTCAATCCTGGGATAATTTTTATCTTCTATAGTGTTTAGTAATAGCGTCAGAGAAGAGACCGAAAGGGAGCTTAGAACGAACTCGTCGATTTTTTAGTGTTGTCTGGCATTATGGTAGACTGATTGATTGCAAGCGATATGTTCGACAAGTTAAATACTGATTCTTGACGTTTTACTGACAATACATTATGTTGTTATATCTGTTTCTCTTCAACATCGTGCTATGTTGTCGACCAGGACCAAGCATGTCTGAAACATAATATGGTATTATAATGCCCCGGTGTCACCGCCTTTGTGTTCCGGCTTCAAAACTCAACCAGTACTGCCCTACAGGCTCTAAATGCCGCTGTCCCTTTTCAGTTGTGGGTGCCAGGCGGTCTAGTCAGTTGATCTCACTAGCGCTGGCGGCTGAATCATACGCTCCCTGTCAGACTGAGGGTTAAGCTTTGAGATGGTAGTAATCCTCCACTATTCTCCACTGAAGAGTCTCCTTATGGCAGCTCGTGAGGAGATGAAGCGTGGTTTGATTGGTTCAAGAGATGCAGAGATAAAATTGCATATGATCATTATGGCTCCCGGTGGTAGTCTGTTGGTTGAATCGGCAAACGAGACCCTGGCAACCTCGGTAGTGCGAGCCACAATCGCAACACCATTTTCAATGATCTGCATTAGATCAGGTCCCACAGCTACATAAGAGTAATCCCGACGGCTGGGTCAAAGTGACAGGCATCATTGTTGGATCTTGAGCAAAGATCGAGTCTTTCATTGCTCATTCTAGCCACGACTTGTATCATCAATATTCTTACGAACTGTGCAAGTGATGATTAGGCAACGAACACTACCCAATACTGGCGGGGTTTGTGTTGGTCGGTGGCTTCTTAAAGCATATTGACTTCTTCGGAAGTACGGAAAGAGAAGTCCTTCCTGGGCGTGCTATAGGCCCCTCCCCCCCCAC
>JABEER010002817.1:0-24766 GCA_014824405.1 Fusarium sp. NRRL 66896
ATAGAATACGGCCCTGAACCAAAGAGCGCCAGATCCCTCATAAGAGACCGCATACCAAAAGAATTCTTTGGTAGCTTTGACAACGGACTGCTACTCAGTGGATTCAGAAGCAATGAAGATAACCCCAGATATGTGGGAGAATTAAGCGCTCCAAAGTTTACAGTGGCGTAGATTAAGAGAGTGGAAGTTTACCGTTGACTAGAACCTTATCTCAAAACTTACTATAGTAGGTAGTTGAGTGATGTTGCAGCGGCCCAAAAGACGATTATCTGCAACAAGGAGAAATTCGAGATAGGACTGGAGTGGAAATAATAGGAAAAGTGTACGTTCAGTTCTTGTGTGGTGGCAGTTTTGATGTAAGGCGTTGACTACGAGAAAAGGGGCACTGATGGACCTCGATATCGTAAGCCTGAGGCTGGAGGCCTTGAGGCGACACAATAAGAAAGCGTAACGGAAAGAGGTTTTGCGCTAGTTAACTTAGATGTTGGAGAGACGAATGAATGTCTCTGCTAAAAGTAATTTCACGGGGTTTGAGTCATCGTGAAATGATCGAGTTCTGATATCTTGCCCACAGATTCACTGCCACTGCCGCTTCCACCCACCCTCACCTGGGCTCACAGTCCAGACGCACTCACGACTTTCATCCAAACGTAAACCTGCTCATTCTTCTGCACGCTTCTATTGTTTCCCTTTCACCACAAACAAACTTCACATTACACACCCACAAACTCATCACACACCTGCACCATCCCCAATCCCCCTTCACTCTTGGACTAAAGTGTCTTCAAAGGTATTTGGCAAATATTTCCCTAGACAAGCAGTCACTTATCGCAAAAGAACCTGATAAACAAAATGGACAGTCCTTACGCGTCCAGCACTGACCTGTCTTCGGACTCTGAGCCTGATAATGTTCCTCAGGCTAATAATTATTGGACTCGACATCGAGCCCAGGAACGTTTAAAGGAGCCTGGCGCTCCCAAAAATGGGCACAGTCCCGCTCCTGATGACCTGGAGGATGTCCCTCTTGATGACGAGAACTCTGATCAGGGAGAGCGTGAAGAAGGATATGAGATGCTCGACGGACCGCTCGTTAGAGGAGCAATGCGCCGAGATCGTTCCATGAACGAACTCGCCCCTGAGGAGCTCTCCGATGAAGAATCACCCCCGGAGGAACTTCAGTTTGACGACGATGGAATGGTTGGGTATTTTAGCGCTGCCATGTTCAGCGATACCGAAGAGGAACATAGCCAGAGGTATGATTTTGCAATTACTTTTGGCTCTTATTTCCGGAGCCGCCCTTTTCCCTTAAGAAACTACAAAGCTAACTCATGAATAGCACTTATAACCTTGTCCAGAACCCTTCTGGCACAGATATCCCGCAAGGAGTTCTTGCTGCTACCGCCCAGATTGCGCAGAACAACCTCGCTAGGTCATACGACAACCTTACCGGCGGGCTTATGTATACTGCCCAGCGTGCCCACGATGCCATGGTGACCACAACCCAAGCTGGGAGCCATCTAGCTGGAAGGGCCCTACGTGCTGGGAATGATGTCGCGATTTGGGCTCAAGAGCGATGGCCTAACATGCCTCGTGTCATCAACCGTGGAGTGTTGGGCACTCTGACTGAGCTTGTGCTGGAGGGGGTTCAGGCTTTGCCACCTTCGGACTCCATCATTCGCCCACAAGGACGGCAATGAATCAGGGAGACCAAGATAGGCTACGGCTATTCTGTCGCTGCAAGTGACGGAGTGGGTGCAGATATTTGGCTTTTGAAGCCGACGGGCGTGGGGATTACGGAAAGAAAGTCTTTTGTTGTCTTTTGGGTTTTGCTTTTACGGATGGTACCACTATATTAAGACAAAGCGAGCAATCAGCATGGAGTTTGGAAAATGGAGCATGGAATATGCTGGCACAAAGATAAATAGGATCTGTTGCCAAAGAAAGGAACACAAGATAGGAAGCATAAGGAATCATGCATCAAGAGCTGGCGTATATAGACCAAAATTTCTTTATTATGCAAACAGACCATCATCGTGTCATCAACAAACTAACACAAACTCCAAGTCGCATGCCGTAATTCTTTACCCTTTTTGAACCATCATCATTAGTGCTCGTGTGTCACGTTGTTGAGATCCCTAAACTCCCCGCGTAGGCTCTCGATCCCTTCCGCCTTGACATCGTCGACAAGCTTGGCCACCTCAGGGGCAATGACGTTCTCATCAAAGCCAAAGTATTTGTAGGCGTCCTTCCCAGGTAGTGACTTGCCGAAAGTGGCCATTGAGTAGCCAGCATCGGCGTATCGTTCCCAGCCGTTGACAGCATAGGCCTCGATGACAACTCGAGGGGCGTTGGAGCGGTATTGAAGGACCTGGCGCTTGTACTCGAGTGATTGGGAGTTGAAGAGACGCTGGCAAGGGAACGAGACCACGCGGGCCTTGATGCCGAACTTCTTTTTGAGGACGTCGCGGGTCTTGACGGCGAAGACCATTTCGGCGCCGACGCCGATAAGAGTAACGTCGGCGTTCTCCTCCTCGATGAAGACATAAGCACCCTTCTGAACACCTTCACGGCTGGAGTACTGGGGGTATTGCTCGAGGTTCTGACGGGAGAGGGAGATAATAGAGGGAGTATCCTTGGCCTCGAGAGCGGTAATGAAGGCACCGGCAGTCTCTTCGGTGTCGCAGGGTCGGATGTAGAGGAGATTGGGCATAGAGCGATATAGAGCAGGGAGAGCGATTGGCTGGTGGGTTGGGCCGTCTTCGCCAGTACCGATCGAGTCGTGAGTGGCGATGTGGATGGCCTGTAGGTTCTGGAGAGCGCCCATGCGGACACCGGGAGCGGCGTAGATGTAGAACATGAAGAAGCTTGAGGTGACAGGGAGGATGGTGCCCTTGCCGTAAGCGGCGAGCCCGTTGGAGATGGAAGCCATCGCATGTTCGCGGATACCCCAATGGATGTACCGGCCGGAGTAGTTGCCATTGATGCCGCAGGTGGTCTTCAGGTCGGGCTGTTGCTGTGTTAGTGACAGGCTACCTTTTGTATCAAAGAGGCACTTACATGCTGGAAGTCAACCTTATCCTTCCAAATCATGTTGACAGAAGGTGACAGATCAGCTGTGCCGACCATGAAGTTCTTGAGTTTTGCAGCCAGAGGGTTACAGATGATACCGGCAGACTTTCGTGAAGGTGTAGGAGCAGTAGGGAATGACTCCTTGGCAGGGATGATGCTTCGCCAGTCATCAGTAAAGCGGCCCTCAACGCGCTTCATGAACTCCTCATGAAGCTCGGGGTACTCTTTGCTGTAGGCGTCAACAAGGCTCTTCCAATCCTCGACGAGGCGGTCACCACGAGTCTTGCGGTCGCGGAAGAAGCTGTAGACCTCATCAGAGACGACGTAATGTTTCTCAGGGTCCATGCCGAAACGCTCCTTAACGGCCTTGACACCATCGGGGCTGAAAGCGGCACCATGGGCTTTAGCATCGCCGGCAACCTTGCTACCGACTCCAATGATAGTGTGAATGTTAATGAAAGTGGGCTTGTCGGTACTGGCCTTGGCTTTAAGGAGGGCCTTGACGATACCCTCGACATCGAAGCAGCCGTCTTCGACCTCGATAACGTCCCAACCACAAGCGCGCATCTTGGCGTTGACGTCCTCGGTGTTGCAGAGATCAACGCTACCGTCGCATGTAATCTGGTTGTTATCGTACATGACGACAAGGTTGTTGAGCTTCCAATGGCCAGCCAGTTGAATAGCCTCAAGGGCGACACCCTCCTGTAGACAAGCATCGCCGATCATGCAGTAGGTCATGTTGTTGATGAGCTCGTAGTTGGGCTTGTTGTAAGTTGCCGCAAGGTTCTTGGTAGCCATGGCGAGACCGACAGCATTGGCGATACCTTGTCCAAGAGGACCGGTCGTTACTTCGATACCCTCATGCTCAATCTCAGGATGACCGGGCGCCAATGAGTCGTAGTTGGATGAGTGGTAGGACTTGAGGTGCTCAAAGGTCATGGCCTTGTAGCCTGTGAGATGAAGGAACGTGTACTGGAAAAGACATGTGTGGCCGTTGGAGAGGACGAAACGATCGCGGTTGAAGTAGTCAGAGTCGTTGGGAGAGTACTGCATCACGTACTTCCAGAGGGCGAGGCCAATGGCCGCCATTCCCATGGCACCTCTATAAGTCAGTTAGCAAATGCCATTCTCTTGTCTTCCGGTGCCTTGTAAGTCTTACCCAGGATGGCCACCCTTGAACTGCTCGCAAAGATCAGCGATCAAGCAGCGAAACTGTCGCAAGGCAAGATCAATTGTCTCTGCATCATCGTTCTTGATCAATTTGACAACGTTGGAAAGAGCTACAGGCTCCTCCTGTATCTCTGGGGTGATTGCGATGGGTGCCATCTTGGACAGGACTCTGTGATGCTCTTACAAGACGAGAAGATGATGAGTACAGTTGAGAAACATCGACAGTGCCTCTTGAGTTATAGGCATTTTCGACAAAGCATCCTTTGCGCGTGATCTTTCTCATAACGAGGATGATGTTCGTTGTGGCCATGGCGTACCGGATTACCCCAACAGGGTAGGGGAAAGCGCCGTGGGGATATGTGCGTTTGCCATTTAACGTGGGGTTCTTCATGAGTTTGACGTTATTGGGTTGAGTGAGGATCGGCTTCTGTATCAGGAAGCTGGAGGCACCAGATCACGGCTTTGCCTGTTGTGGTTAGAGTCGAGGTTGCGCTTAGAACTGCCATTGACTTGATGATTGGGGTATTGACACACCATGATCATGTGGAGAAAAGGTAACAGGCCTGAAATACTAAGGAGGCAGGGGGGGCTAGTGCATCTCTGTAATAAATGTTGTACAACTCTGGGTATCTGCATTCGCGACAGGCTCTGCTAGGTGAAAGAAACAAACGGACTTGTTTGTGGAACCGAAGGCCAGCAGAAAACAAACGGGCAGTTCAGGGGCTAAGACGTGGTGGAGACTCCTCATTATTTGTGTCTCGCCAAACACCGACCAGATCTTTTTGTCCCCCTCTTTCACTGGAAACACTGGATCTTAGCGAAAACCACGACTGTCTGATTGGGATGTGACAACCTCCGGTTACAATTACTTCGTCAAGATCATCGAGTATCTGTCCCGAAACTCAGTTTGAGACACATCATTCTTCGCATAGACCTTCCACTTGGACGCCATGACGGCAATGCTTGACCCAACATATCTTCGGTGCCTCCAGAAATGGATATCCGTCGATGGTATATCCTGACGAGTGTGCGTCTCCAAAACCTTTCTCACCTGGCAGCTTCAATTCTTTTCTTCACTTAACATTGCTTGATGACCTCGTTTATACCCATACGACTTCACAATGGCTCCAGCTATCGTGTCCGACATTGAGCTCCCGGCCCATGTGCCCGAGACCAGAGAAACACCCGCTTCAAAAGCATCAACGTTCAAGCTCTTTTCCCTCGAGAACAAGACCGTCGCCATCACAGGCGGAGCTCGCGGTCTGGGTATTACACTTGCCATTGCCGTTGTCGAAGCCGGCGGTAGTGTAGCCTGCCTCGATATTCTCGAGGAGCCATCACCAGCCGAGTGGGCACAGCTCAACAAGATCGCCACAGCCAACAAGGCTTCTGTCTCATACCGAAAATGCGACGTGACAGAAGAACAGTCTGTTGAGACAGCGATGAAGGAGATCGCTGCTGAGGCTGACCAGTCTGGAGCGCCTTTCTGGGGAACAATTGCTTGTGCGGGCATTCAGCAACAGATCGCCGCGCTTGACTACCCAGCTGCCGACTTTGACCGCATCCTACGAGTCAATGTGACTGGTGTTTTCAACACTTGCAAGTATGCTGCACGTGTCCTGCGAGAGAAGAACAGCCCTGGAAGCATTGTCATCATTGGAAGCATGTCAGGCAACATTGCCAACCGAGTAAGTCCTCAAGCATCACCAAGCATACCCACAAAGCTAACAAGAGACAGGGACTCTCTTGCACAGCTTACAACTCCAGCAAGGCTGCTGTTCAACAAATGTGCCGATCGGTCGCTCAAGAATGGGGCCAGTATGGTATTAGAGTCAACACATTGTCTCCCGGATACATCAGAACTGCCATGACGGATCAATTGCTTCAAGAGAACCCCGAGGTTGAGAAGACATGGATGGCGGGTGCCTTGCTGGGCCGTCTGGGTGCTCCTGAAGACTTTAAGGCCCCCGCTGTATTCTTGCTGTCCGAGGGTGCTTCATTTGTTCACGGTACGGATCTGAGGGTCGATGGAGGACATTGCGCATCTGCATGATTGATTAGGGCGTTTATTAATATGAGAAACTTTGCCATTTGACTGCGGGATGCCCCGGAAACGTCTAACTAACGGTCCGGGGGATCGACTGATTGACCACCCATTCACTACACTCAAGACCGGGACCGTTATTAACGAGCGCCCTAAAGTCATCTTTGAGCTCAACTAAAGCCGTATGGAGAGATGGAGTTATTTATTTCATTGAGCTATGCAAAAAGCCAGCTGATCTTAGTGTATGGCGTCCACACTGCCACCACAAAATCATGGCGCTAATTCAGCCTCAAGTGTTAGTCGCGGATGCCTTGCGAGGTTGTTTCAGTAATTTGGCTGCCTCAGCTGAACCCATATAAAACAAGACAACTATCCATATCTCGCGCCATTCAATCAACAGCATCACAATCAAGCGCAATGACTTCTATAACCCTCTCAGAAAATGCACAAAAGGCATTGGGACCTTTGCATCTCCAAGACCGTATCATCGGTACCATTTTCGGTTCAGCGCTTGGAGACGCAATCGGCCTGTATACAGAGTTTCTGTCCGCCGATATCTCAGCAAAAGCATATCCCGACCGCAAATTTACATTACTCCCTGCTGAAAAAGCGACACCCTTTCGACGCGACCATCACAGAAATTTCCATCGTACTGGAGAATGGACTGATGACACAGACCATGCTGTTCTGATACTGCTTTCATTCCTCCACAGCGATGGCAAGAGGCTTGACCCACAAGACTTTGCGTCAAGACTGTCAGTTTGGGTGCGCATGGGGCTGAGAGCGCTGGACACCCTGCCTCTTGGTCTTGGACGTACAGTCGGTGGAATTGTGCGCAGTAAATCCTACCTCGATGATCCTGAGGGCACAGCGCGTAAGTTCTGGGTGACGGGGAAGTACAATGCTGCGCCCAATGGAAGTCTGATGAGAACACATCCGCTGGGGCTCATGTGCCTTGACAAGTCTGTCGAGGAGACCTTTCAGATCGCGGCCGACTTCTCTGTCGTCACGCACGTCGACCCAAGATGTGTGGTCTCTTGCGCCATTGGCACGGCTCTTGTTCGTGGACTTGTCCTTGGCGAGATCTACGAAGAGCGACATGTCGACGAGTTGATTGAAAGTGGCCTAACGTGGTACAACGAGCTTCGCGAGAAGGAATTGCAGGATCCAGATAAGAAAGATGAGCCTCGTCTGGATGTTGACGAGTTCAGAAAACATGCGACAGCTCAAACCCTCGCTGACCTCAAGTTGGATGAGAGCTACAAGATCGGATACGTTTATAAGACCTTTGGCTCTGGTATCCTGCTTCTTCGACTAGCACTGCGCCAACTCAAGTCTTCGGAACAATTATGCTCACAGCTTGCCATCTTCGAGAAGCTCATCACCGATCTGACAATGGAAGGTGGTGATGCAGACACAAACGCCTGCTTTGCCGGTGCTCTTTTAGGAGCACTACTCGGATACAAGTCCTTACCTCCACATTGGCGCGATGGCCTCCGTCATGGGACATGGCTCATGGATAAATCGGAGGGGCTGTGCGATGTATTGGGTGTAACGAAGGGTTCATACTCCGGGTCGCGGGACAAGGATACTGCCGAAGACGGTGGACGTGGGTTCTTGACGGATGCGCAGATGGAAGAGAAGTGTATGAGAATGCAGGCTTGGATGGCACAGGAGGAAACTGAATGGAAGAAGAAGCAAGAGATCGAGAAGAAGAAACCCAATTGGTTTTCTTGGAAATAGTGTGTTGAATGATACCAAGTAGCCTTTTTATGCCATATGTTTGACCGCTTTTCATTACTGGAATTATGCTGGATGTCCTCTTCTTTTACACCAATGTAAATAACGACTTTGGTCTTGGCGAGTCGATTGAGTGTATAATACAGTACTAAATGATCATAAATTGGAGGTTATCTCGACATGATCCAACCTAAGCAGGGGTATAACTGACTCCCTTTCGTCCACCCCAGTTCCTCTGTCATTTTACTCCCGCATATGGACCTCAGCCTCAAACTTCTCATTGCTCTCCGTCTCACCAGTTTCACCACTGGCGCTCTTCTCAGAAGCCTCTCCAGGCACACCCATGCTGTGATCCCAATGAAGCAAGACCTTTGGACCAGTGAAGAGCTTGTCGATCTGCTCGAGAGACAACAGTCGGGTCTCGGGATAGAAGAAGTAGATGAGGGGAACGAAAAAGGCGTTGAAGATGCAGAAGTAGATGTATGTCTTCCAGCCAATGCTCGAGATGGACACGGGAGTGATCTCGACGACGAGGAAGGTGAAGATCCAGTTGGAGGCTGTTGCGAGGGCGGCGGCGCGGGTTCGGATGGCCAGGGGAGCGTATTCGGCGGGCACTTTACTTTGTTAGTTGGACTGGTCCTGGAGGCATTGAGGTGGGTTGACTTACAGAGCCAGGGGATGGCGAGTAATCCGACAGCAAAGAAGAAGTCTACCATTGCGTTAGCTGGGTCCGTCTCTCTTTCAGTAGCTGACTTACTGAACAAGAAGAGCATGACAATGGCGACAATACCAGGTCCAGGCTGCCCAGTAGACACTGTTCCAGCCAAGACAGCCATGCAGACTGCTTGACCAGCCGCGGCAAACATCATCAACTTGCGGCGACCGAGGCGATCAATGATCCAGATGGGGATCAGTGAAGAGAAGAAGTATGCGACACCGTTGAAGCCAGCGAGTAGGAGACTCAGGTTATGGGAAATTCCGACTGATTCTTGAAAGATGACGGGGGCATACTGTGACTTGGTGTTAGTCGCTTGAAGTTCGGGATTGACACTTCTGTTCAGTGGACTTACATATGTGATGAGGTTGATACCAGAAAGCTGTCAGAAGAGCATGTTAGCCAAAGCTGGTCGAGAAGACGATGCGATGGTATCTTACCTGTTGCATAAACTGTCCGCCAATACCGAGCATTGTTCGGTACAGGAACTTCTGCTCTCCATTCTTCCACATAGCCTTGAAGCTGCTCGTCTGCGCCGCCTCTCGCTCCTCATTGATAGCATGCTGAATCTCAGCAATAGCACGGCTAACAGTCTCGTCTTCCTTGGAGATAGACTTGGCATCTCGGCGCACAGCCCAAAGAACCTCTCGAGCCTCGTCGTGGAGATCATGGTTTATGAGCCAACGGGGAGACTCGGGAAGAAGAACAATTCCGATGAAGGTCAAGATGGCGAAGAAGATCTGGAAAGCAAGGGGGAATCGGAACTGGGCGTCGCTGCTGACGTAGGACATGCCGTAGTCGACCCAGTATGAAAGCATGACGCCAAAGATGTTGATTGCGAGTTCAATGGCGAGACCCTTGCCACGGTTGCTGGCTTTCATGAGTTCAGAGTGCCAGACAGCTGAAGACTGTTAGTTGAGATCTGTGATAGAGTCAGGGGCAACTTACGAATGGTACTGGTGTTCATGCCATTTCCAAGACCAGCTACAATTCGGCCAACGATCATCTGGGGGATTCCAAAAGCTGATGCTTGAAGAGCGGCTCCGATGCTGAGAACAACACAGCCCATCATGATACACTTGCGACGACCAAAGTACTCGCCAAAGATGAGGCAGAAGATGGCGCCGAAGAAGCAACCGATCTCGTAGATGGCGACCACGGTTCCTTGAAGAGAGGAGCTGCCATTGCCTCCATCTGTAGTGTCGATCTCGGGAAAGGTATTGGTGAATGCAGTACCTGTCAACAGGCCTGACATAACACCCTGATCATAACCGAAGAGGAGGAAGCCAGAACCAGCTGTAGCCGTGATGGCCCAGTCCAAGGGTCTTCCAACAAGGATCGTCATGATGAAGAATTGATGAGAAGTGGAAATAACAGAAGTGAAGCTATTCAACAACCAATGTTGATGCTATCAGTCACAACACCAACAGTAAAGATGGGGCGACTTCATATCAATATATACTGCTCTGAAGTGATAATTCGGCGACGAGAAAATTAGATCAATTGTTGACTCGCGCAAAACAAGGTTCGTTCCAAGGCCGTGACATGGCGCCAGTTCCCCGTGGGGAGTCCACTGTACCGTAACATTGGATCATCTGGGGTTTTTGCGGGTTAGACGAACGGTTCCGGTTTTGAGAGAGGTGAGGCATTTGCAAGCGCTGGAGAGAATATGGGGCATTTAGGCAACCGAATTCAGGGGTGGGGTTTTCAAGTTGCCCTGTTTTTGTGAAAAAGGTGAATTGTAGCCGATGGAATAATACGATAATGATGAATTAGGATGTTAATGAAGATGGATGGTTTAGCGAAAATACCTGTGCATGCAATTGATGTTGCAGTGGAAGGCTGGTGGTATTCTCAGGTGGGATAGCTGCAGTATGCTTAACCGTAGGTCCCTTAGTAGGGGTGTCCTCTTCATGCAGCCACAAACAATAGTCAATTTGTTTGTGCAACTGCAGAAGGACAAAACTGAAAATGCCAAAGAAAGCAGACCATGCCAACTCTCGAAATTACTCAATTGATCAAAGAAAGAGCATGGCCTCGATGTTGAAGTAATTGGGGTCCGCTTAGACCTACCAAGATCGGCCGCAAATTTGGGGTTCATCTCCACTCCTCACTGCAACACCCCAAAATGGACGATGGAATTTTCGTTAGACGACACTAATTCGCATACAGATGCCCTGCACCTCACGGATTGTATAATCATCAGGGGTGCGTATACTTCCCTCATCCGACCCTTTGTGAGATATACTCAAATGGCCGAGTTTTGTGTTGTGCTGACACTATCGCGAAAAGAATAAGGATCATGGTCGGATTAGGAATCTGGGAACGCCCCGTAGAGAACCATAAGATAAAGTTGCCATGAGGTATCAAAGATGAAGGATTGGAAAACGATTCCCTTTGCTTCAACAAGTGTTGGCGCTTTGTGAGGCATCGACACCATAAACGCAAGACAAACACTCCTCAACAATCATGACTCTAGGTATGCGCTTGTGGAAACAAGACAAGTCAGTTGTTGACAAGAAACCTCAGGGAAGAGCTTTATAAATGGCGTCGCCAACTCAGTCGAGCGAAGCCTCAGGAGTTGCATCCTTCAAGACCCTTCGTTGAGTCTCATCGCATCAGAGAAAGGTGAGGCCAGGACCTACAACAGCACTCAAGCATAAACTGACTGCCCCTTTAGTTCTTTACCGACGAACGGACCAAAGCAATGACAAAGTCATTCTTATCTCCGGCGGCGGCTCCGGCCACGAACCCGCGCACGCAGGATACATCGGCGAGGGAGCATTAGACGTTGTGGTCGCTGGCGAGATCTTTGCCTCCCCGTCCGCTTCACAGATCCTCACAGGCCTGCAGACTGTCAAGTCGTCAAAAGGGTACGACCGTGCCCCATAGAAGTCGAGTGTCTGGCTAACCAGAGTAGATCGCTGATGATCGTCAAGAATTACACGGGCGATAAGCTGAACTTCGGGCTCGCAGCAGAGAAGGCAAAGGCAGACGGACAAAAGGTTGAGATGGTCATTGTTGGAGATGATGTTTCGGTCGAGGAAAACACGCTTGTTGGTCAGCGTGGTCTTGCGGGAACAGTCTTCTGTCATAAGATTGCTGGCGCAAAGGCAGCTCAGGGGTATGTCCATCTACCATGCTGAATGAGCCAAAGCTTACCTCATTTACACAGAGCTTCTCTCGAGCAGGTCGCTTCCACGGCAAGAAAAGCCGCCTCGCAAATGGCCACCGTCGCAGCGAGTCTCGATCGATGTAGCGTCCCTGGCCGAACGATTCAACAAGTTCTTTCCCACGACCAAGTCGAATTCGGCATGGGAATACACAACGAACCAGGAGTCAAGCGCGAAGAGATTACAAGCCTCGAGGTTACAGTTGAGAAGGCATTGAGCATGATGTTCACTCCCAAGAGCAACATGTGGCAACCAGAAAGGGGGCAGCGCGTAGCCTTGATGGTCAATAACCTAGGCGGCTTAAGTGTCTTGGAGATCGGTGTTGTTGCAGATGAGGTGGTAAAGCAATTGGTCGAACGAAGCATACATATTGAAAGGAGTCTTATTGGCACCTTTGTTACATCGCTCGATGGACCTGGCTTCTCTGTCACTCTGTTGTCACTCGACGATGAATTGACAGAACTGCTTGATGCTCCCACTACCGCACCTGCCTGGCCACGTTCAATTCACGGATGGGCGACAGATACAGGGTCTGTATCAAAGCGTGAGACGATAGTCCCTGCTGCGAAGGCCAATGGCAGGGAGACGGGAGTGAAAGGTGAGTCGAAGATGAAGCCGTCTGCCAACATCAAACTGATCAATTGGCAGTTCCGACGTCGCTTGTCAAGGTTCTCATTGAATCAGTGGCACGTACAACAGTGAGAGATGAGCCCAAGATTACAGAATACGACACACTTGCGGGCGATGGAGATTGTGGAGAGACGCTTCTGAATGGAGTCACTGGTACGTCCTCACCAAACCTCATTAATTGAGATGCAGAAATACTGATCTTGCCAATGTCCAGGTCTCGTAAAAGAGTTCGAAAACGACGACGCAGTTTCCCTCGACATTGGCCAAGTCTTCCGCCGAACAGCGACAACAGCAGAAAGGAGCATGGGTGGCACGTCAGGCGCCATCTACGCCATTTTTCTCAACGCTGTAGCGAACCGACTTTTAGAATTGACCGCCGACTCTCCATCGCTTACAGTCTCCGAGTTCATACAACAAGCTCTTCAGAGCGGCTTAGACAAGCTATGCAAATACACGCCTGCGCGTATCGGTCACCGCACACTAATGGACGCACTTATACCTTTCGTCAACAACTATTCCCTGGATGGCTCACTGAGGACTGCTCTAGCAGAGGCGCGTAAGGGCGCTGAGAGTACACGGCAGATGGTAGCGGCTCTGGGACGGGCGAGCTATGTTGGACAGGACAGGTTTGATGAAGAGGGTGGTATTCCTGATCCTGGAGCTCTTGGTGTTGTAAGTATTCTCGAAGGTCTTTGCGATGGATTGGATACTCGAGCCAATTGAGGTGATTGGCACAGTCGGCAATTGGATGGAAGTGTTTCTTCGCTTACAAGTTCCTGGGGAACATCTTCATCCTGATGATGATGATGATGGTCTAGCCGAGTAGAGTTAAGGCAGACCAGGATGAAGAGCACTGTCCACCCACTAAAGAACGTCACATTGCCCATCCAGGGCACAAAAGGCAATTGTAAGCGAAGGTGAACTAATCCCAGATCAGGCATGTTTCGAGTTGAAGACTTGTTTGTCGGGGAACCAGCAAAGATCTACTGTTTTATTCATTTTAGCATCAATTACTTGCAAATTAATAGTTTGTGTCAATATTTCAGTTCCCTTTAACCGTTTTCTGGAACAATTGCCGATCACGAGTCTTTTCGGGTATGACAGGCTGGGCCCCAGATTTTGGCGTCTACAATTGCCCTGCCCCTCCGAGTTTTGGACATCTTCACTCTCACTTTTACTTCCATCTCCACTCGTACTCCCAATAAGTGGCATAACACAATTCTCACCCGGAATCCCAACTCCGGCTACAATTGACTTATGGACCGTCCCTCCGCATCCCGGGCCCGAGTCCGATCCGAACCCACCAAGCATAAGCGGACTCGCTCCGGGTGTCTCAATTGCAGACGGAAGAAGCGTAAATGCGATGAGAGTCGACCGGCTTGCGGGACATGTCGTCGTCGCAATGAGTCTTGTGAATGGGGTCTCAAGATTGCGTTTCGAGCTGAGCATGCCCAATGCTTAAATGCGCGGCATCCTTCAATGCGGAAGATGGCGAGGAGGAGGCAGCCGAGGGAGTTTGAGATTCTGGATGTGACGGATGAGGTCATTCGTGATTATAATGGTGCTGAGACAGAGGAGGATGATAATGAGACTAGTGATGATCGTGCGCGGACGAGCACCTCTGGTATGAGCTTGATCTGCTTCAGGGGTCGTGCGTTGAACTAACACTCATCAAGGCCGCTCAAATCTCATCGTCGGTGGAAGACCTCGCGGCGTAGACAATACGCCAAGTGGCTATGTCTCTATACAACGACCCCCGGTCGTCGATATCTCATCACCTACGTCACAGCGCCAAACCGAAAACGCAGTGGCCGACCTACTCTACTTCAGTCAAAACGGTCAATCTCATTCCTCGGTCGACATTGATCCTGCTTTACAGGTATCCATGGAGGCGGTCCCAATTGACCTGATAGCAGACTATCCGTACATCGACCAGATGCAAGCATTTACCCCTGAAGGCATCTCCGAAGACGGTATCTTTTTACCAGGCTCTGCATACCACGAATTGCACTCGACACTTCGTAATCATCTCATACAGGAGACGCGGTCAACTGCGCCGACAAGATCTACAACACCGCATATAGAGGTTGAAAGCGCTTCAGGGGTTGTATCATCGGAAGAGGCTGAGGTCACGATCCCAATACAAGAATTCCAGCCCTCGCAGGCACCGCTGCTCTCCCAGCAAGAGGAATGCTCGCTATGGAAGAACTATTTTGACGAAATTGCCCCCTGGCTTGACAAGTTCGACCGAGACCGCCATTTCCAGCAGATTATCCCGACAATGAGTAAAGACAATGATCACTTGCGATACTCAATGCTGGCCCTCTCAGCACGACAACTCGAACTTAAACATACACTACCGACGAATCGTAGCCTTACCCTCTACCAAGAAGCTATTCATATGCTCCTCCCTCATTTGCCAACACGCGGAACAGCTGTCATTGCCACATGTGTTATCCTTTGCGTGTTGGAAATGCTGAGCTGTTCGCCAAAAGCATGGCAGCGACACCTCGATGGTTGTGCGAGTCTCATGGAAGCTGTTGGCATCGATGGATTTGTAGGAGGGACAGAACAAGCCCTGTTCTGGTGCTTTGCGCGTATGGATATCTGCGGTGGTCTCATATCATCTGTCAAGACTCTCATCCCTATCTGTCACTGGGCGTCTAAGACGTTATCGATCGAAAACGATGTAGAGCTCTTTAAGAATGCTCCAACATTTGAGGACTGGGCTAACTATGCTGTGTACCTCACTGCTCAAGTCCTGGATCTGTTAGCTGCCTCTCCCACTGATCCTAATCGCGATGAAGCCAAGTTTCGCTCTCGATGGCTCAAGTTATGGAAGTATATCTGTGAATGGTACCAAGAGCGTCCAGCTCCATTGCATCCCATCATGACGATCCCCTCGAGCGAGTCCTCGCCATTTCCAACGATCTTGTACTCGAACCCTGCTGCGATGTCAGGGAATCAAATGCATCACGCAGCATCGATTCTTATGCTGCAGAACCAACCATCAACAGTACGACTGGGTCATGCTTCCAAACCAAGAAGCATCCTTTGGCATGCAAGACAGGTATGTGGCATAAGCATGTCGAATGAGCATCACGGTGCATGGACGAATAGTGTGCAACCGTTATGGATTGCTGGAAGATGCATGAGCCATCCAAGTGAGCATAAAGCAATCTTGGAAATGTTGGACCGGATCGAGAGAGAAAGTGGATGGGGTACAAAATGGAGAGTGGACGATTTGAAAGAATTTTACAAGTGTTCTTTATCAACTGTATGAAAGAGATGATTTACGAAAGTCGGAGTTATCAATGGGTCAAAGACAGTCGAGGAGGTGTGTAGTTGATATTCTTGTGATATTTAGCGTTGGTACAGCATTGGGACTTGGCTTTGATTTCATGGAGACTTTGAAGAAAATGCCAAGTGAATTTTTCGTGCCCTGTAATTCGAGTTCCCCTCTGGGGTCAACTTGGAAATTTGGAAAACGCATTTGATATTTGCGCTGCTGAGCGGATGCCTTGTGCTGGGGCTCACGTGCCAAGGGAAAATAGGTGAAACGGTCATAGGTCAAAAATAATCCCACACTTCTCGATCACAAGTCAACACTGAGATTCCCCCTCACTAGTCAACCCAAACGCGGAATCTCAACAAGCATAATTCTTCCGCATTACATTCATTTTGATTCATTTCACTTCACTGTATTCCTATCGTCATGTCTCTGTCCAAGCCCGAGTGTGTTCGGGATCTTATCATCCAGAACCCTCGAGTTCGCGTCTGGGTTCATCCTCTCGAGTGGTCTGAGGTTCACCTTGAGCTGCTCAATGCCTCCTTCACTGAAATCGACGCCGATGAGATCGCTGAGAATCATGAAGACGGCGCAGCTCAGCCATCTGAGACTCAGAAGCCTATGGTGTCTGACTATCGAATTGTCAGACAGTTTGCGCAAACCTCAATGAAGAGCAAAAACCTCAAGATTTTGATCTGTGACAACGGACCTCTTAAGCTCCTCCGGTAAGACTCAAAATACTAACGTGTCCATGCTTGAAATCCTAACTTTAAGATCCTAGTCCTCGCGGATACTTCTGCTTCGGCGACGAGAAGCCGCTTCCGCTTCAGGGCGTGATATTCAACCAACGTGAAACTGTTCACAAGGACAGTTACGCTGGGAGCTTCGCGTTCATCCAGAAGGGCTTGATCAATGATCTCCGTGGAGGACTTTTTCCTCTTCCCAACCGGCTTCGTCATGACCCTGCCGCTAAGCGGTTCCGAGAACTGCAACTCAAGAAGATTGAGCCCCAGGATCAGTGGCGTGACCCCTACATCCTGAGTGTTCTTCTCGGGCTTGCTCAGTCTCAGGCAGAGGATAAAACCTCTCCCAAGTATCCCTTCGCCGAGGGTCATATCTTCAAGGTAAACTCACCTCTGCTTCTTATTTGACTCGCCTAGGACGCTTGTTGACACTATTGTAGACCTGTGCTGCGTTCACTGATGACAAGAACGAGGATTTCATGTATTTTTATACCGCTGAGTTCTCAGTTGCTTTCGTCAGCAAGTTCGAGTTTCCACTTGATCTGAAGAAGCCAGAGGATGCCATGTCTTCCGAGCTGTCCATCGGCATGAAGCAGATCCTCTACCAGCCCTACAAGACCTTCCGGGCTCGTCTCCTCGCTGAGATCTCCTCTGCCCTGTGAGCAGATGGAGCTGCCTGTCGGTTAGGGTAGGCCCCGGGACTGAGAACCTACTCACCATTAGCCGATTAGGAGATGAACAAGGCTATTTTGATTTTTTGTCGGGACGACAAGTTCAGCTGAATGGATTAGTGACATCCTACGGATTATGGATGCACGATATGCATGGTTTTGGTACCACTTTTCTCATTGCTAAGGTCCATATGGAATTTGCTCAGGTGAGTGCTGATCCTTCGGGAGATCGTCCATAAGGGTGCAAGACCATTAACGAGCTGATCGCGACAGAACTCTAAGGTTCAAATAGGTTATTATCGGGGATCCCGATAAACGAAGGAAGCACCGAACTGCCTATTCGGTTACGATGTATGTTACATGCCGCATCCATTAGTCTTTAAAGACCATGACGGAAGTTGTATACCTAGTTACTTTCCACCAGTCTTTATACAGTTCGTCACTCCAATACGAAACTCTAAACACAATGTATCGTACTACAACGGTGCCATGGGCGGCTAAGTAGCCTGATTGAAACAAAGTGGCCAGGGTCCCCCTTGCAAGGCTGGGATGGTCCCCCGTGTGATACCGAAACAATGGCCGAATTACTGTCTCTTCCTGACGCACGCTCATCACGATCTAGATGAAACCGGGGTGTTTTTTGTTCATTGCTGGCGGTTTCATGGACGCGTTGCTCCGAGGTTCTCGACCAACTGCCGACTGGGAGCCCCTGCTAGTTCCCGTGGGCTTCCCGGGGGGAGATTAGAGGACCTTCAGACTGAATCAGTTGAGATCGGAAGTTGAACAGGTCAGTATTTGATTTTCTGCGATGTTCTGAGTATAAAAGAACCAGTCTGGTCGTCAAGCTAAAGATGTTTTCACAGGTCACTCACCGATCACATACTATTCCCTTTTCCGCCTCCAAAGATCCTACTCCATTCTTCACTTCATTATGAAGTTCATTTCTGGTCTCCTCGTTGGCCCAGCTCTCGTTGCTGGAAGATATCTCAGTGACGAGGTCACCTCTGGAACTTCGACTCACTACGGCGGCAATGTCTCCGGAGGTAACTGTGGCTTTGTTGCCTACACGATTCCTTCAGGCATTTATGGCACTGCTTTCTCCGGCCCCAACTGGGACAATGCTGGTGTTTGTGGCAGCTGCATCGAAGTCACCGGCCCAACCGGCAAGAAGATCAAGGCCATGGTGAGTACCCTTATGGTCTGATGGTTTGTGTGGTGTGAGCTAATCTGTTGTGTTGTTAGATTGTCGACAAGTGCAACGAGTGCAACAAGGGTCACTTGGATCTCTTTGAAAATGCCTTTACTGCTGTTGGCGGTACCAATGGTCTTGTTCAGACCAGCTGGAGACTGATTTCGTGCGATATTACCACGCCTTTGGTCCTGCGTAACAAAGAAGGTGACTTGGAAACATGCTCTGCTCATACCGCACGCCAAGTTCAACAGCTAACCTTATCTCAGGCACAAGCGCGCACTGGTTCAGCATGCAAGTCCGCAACAGCAACCTCCCCGTCAAGAGCCTCGAAGTCAGTACCAACAACGGAAAGACCTGGACTGGAACGACTCGACGTGACTACAACTTCTTCGAGAACCCCAGCGGTTTCCAGGTCAATACCGTCGATGTCAGAATCACCAGCTCCACCGGCAGCACCATCATCGTCAAGAACGTCGGGGCCACCCCTTCGACTGAATTCCCGGCCAGCGGCAACTTTGCTTAAAGGGTGGAGTTGTTTCCCTATTTCGGGAAGAAGAATTGGCAATGGGGGGCTGGTGGAACGCTACTAGGATGGTGATTTGATGGCAGAAAGATTGGGGGCCATTCTTGGAAGATTGTACATATTTAGATTCTTCGTATATATAACCCTTTTCATCGGTGGTACGAGAAGCTTGCCAATTTTGACACAAGTGAAGCCTAAGCGTGGAACTATGTCCATCTTATGAAAAAGTGCTGATGTAGAGCATGTCCGCTTACATGAGCAGTCCGAGATTATTTCTCATAGTGCCCGTAGAGTCAAACCTTAGATATCAATTTTAGGCGCTACTTGCAACATGATTGGGCGGCTTAATGTTGCTTGGCGTCGGATATACATAGAATCTGACGTCTGTTTCCCATCTACACAGACCATCCAAACACTTTCACCTCACACCATCTTATCTCAAAAATACCCGGCATAGACAAGCATTGTCAGCTCTAAGCGTCAGCAAAGTGGGCAATCCATCATGCTGCGGGCGTGTATTTTTAGCGCTTATAAGACCCGTATAAATGAGCATTTCCTGGTTTTTGAAAATGGTCTCTTTGCCCGATGTCTGAAATTACTTACAGCTAACTCTTCTCTCTCTCATCAGGTCCAGCAACGTTGCTAAAGCTGCCATACGTATTCTTTTCAAGATGTCCAGTCTAGAGGCAAGCGAGGAGACTACCCTCCTTGGTACCTTCGACCCTCGCGAAACCCACGATCTCTCCAATATCAACCCTCATCCAATCACCGGCCGCCTCATAGATTCCTACCCAGTTATTCGTACGAGGCCCATGCGCGTCCTATGCCTGGGGCAATCACGAACAGGCACCATGGCCCTCTTCATGGCCCTCAAGCAACTAGGCTTCACGCCATACCACATGTCCCTTTCTCTCGGTGGCCCCAAGACGAATCTTTCACTCTGGCGTGAAGCTCTCGATGCCAAGTTCCACGAGAAGGGCAAGCCCTGGGGTCGTGAAGAGTTCGACAAGATCCTTGGACCGTACGATGCCGTGGCTGATCTGCCGGCCATCTGCTTCGTCGAAGAACTCGTGGCCGCGTACCCTGAAGCCAAAGTCATCGTCACTCAACGTGATATTGATAGCTGGCTTCGAAGTATGGACTCTACAGGAGGCCGGGTCTTCAGGTGGCCCCTCTGGAGTACACTATCAAGATGGGATCCTGCACTGGCTGGCCCGTTCTGGGAGTTTGCTAAGAAAGTCATGCCCGCCAATTTCCATACCATGACAGACTTCTCTGAGAAGTCACCAGCTCGTCAAGCCTTCCACGATCACTACGACCTCGTCAAGAGAACAGTTCCGGCCGAAAGGATGCTCGAGTTCAACGTTCAAGAGGGATGGGGCCCGCTTTGCAAGTTCTTGGGTACGGAGATCCCTGAACAGGAGTTCCCCAAGTTGAATGATTCAAAGCAGTTTGTTTTGGCCCATAGCTTGATGTGGTGGATTGCTTTTGCGAAGATGGTTGGAAAGGCTTCTTTCATGACTGCTGTCTCTGGAGTTATTGCTTCGGTATTTGCGATGTGGAGGTTGAAATATGCTGTTAAGATCGCCACGATGCTAAGGCCAGTCGCCGACTTGTCTTGATTCCCTAGGGCCTTGTGAATACTTAGGATGGCTCCTTGTTTATACTTGCATACTACCTATATATATGGGGATGATAAAATAGCTGAATGCGGTTACTGTTGACAAAACATTCATATTGACTCAGCGCAATACTTGGGGCCCAATTAATGCCCAAAGGATCGTCCACGTCAGTCAAAATCCTGTTCCATGAGCTTGCAGACTGACAAATATTCTTTCATGTCTACAAGGGTCCATTTGTTATAGTCTTCTCGAGTCACTTTAACAATGAACTTAGTCAAGACAGTCTTTCCAACTGGTGGTCAAGGGATGGTTTCCGAATAGACTTCCCCTGGCAGTATCTACATCCAACGTTTTCGGGCGTAACTCTAAAGCCATCCGTGCTCGAGACTTTGAGCCTAGGTCGGTCTAAGCATAAATGCTGAGCTATTGAATTTTAATATGGTCCGGCTGATAATCATGCCTTTTCATATTAGTTCCAATTGTCCTTTCACCCACTTAGTCCATCACAGCACAGTGTTTCACCGTATCCCGTCTAGTTCCGCTCAGTTCATCTACCGAACGACCCAAATACCTGGAAATCAAGAGTAAAGACGGGCACTATCCTCAATTCAACCACTTTAGAGACCGTTTCTTGCTATACGAGCCGAGAACCGGCTGTCACGGCCTCCAGGCCCAGGGTTCTTGAGTTACTAGCAATTATGCGTTATCATTCAGAGGTAGCTTCAACCTTAACCAGTAAATTCCAGGCACGGTAGTCTTTACCACAATGGATAGTGGCTTGATCTCCCCACGCTAATGCTACGGAAAGCGTCTAGTGCTGCACCAATTCCGACGACCTGGGAATAGTGGCTCCTTTGTTCGTAGGTCTCGAATGTCTCACATTCCTCATGACGCAGCGGACTGGGCTTGGACCTGAATCTTATAATTCAATTGCCACAGTATGAGTTCGTATAAGTTTCGAAGCTTTCACTCGAATTCTATGCCAAGACCTTATTTCTGTATCACACTTCACATCCCAATCCCTTCAACATGAAATTCATCACAAGCCTTATTCTCTTGGCCGTGGCATCCGTTTCAGCGAAGCCTGCTGGAACAACAGAGTGTGCAGCAATCTACCAGAGATGTATTGAAACAATAACGGTACGAGAAGCCTTCGTGGTGTTGGTTCGAAGCTAATATCTTGATAGCCACAAGAGTGCAAAAAGACGGATCGAGATTGTCTTTGTAAAGCTTGGGATGATGTTATAACGTACGTATATGTTTGAATTCTGTACAACACCACACACTTAGATACTAACGGCGGTTCTGCAGATGCTTGGTGGACTGTCCAAACACTCCGCGCTACTGGTTAGCGAAGGAAAATGCCAGAGGCTTTTGTACATGACATCACAGAATATATATAAGCGTCCATTGATTTTCTTGCTCAAACTTTCCTATCCCTTTTCAATCTACATGACAAGTCAGGCTACGAAAGACGGCATCATATCGCCGTGTTGGCATCGCCTACTCACAACAACTTGAGTATACCAGCATGGCAAAATTTATGCATAGAGCCTTAGATAAAAGGCTACAAGGACGACTAATCTGAAGAGACAATACCCTTGACTGGATCACATGCAATGTTGCTGGAACAGAGCTTCTTCTATTCAGGTTGTCTGGGAGGGTCACGAAAGGATATCTCAGTTCTTACTCCCGGATTCTGACTTGTTGTCCACCGGAAAGAAGAATGAAAGCAATAAAGGAGCAGTCGGGGTACTGAAAGCTCTGTATGAGGGTATGATAAGTTTTCAACATACACTGAAAATAGAAGGATCGAGAGCAAGATCAGAGGAAATACAACCAGGAAAGGGCAATTTTCTTCTTCTTGCAGGGTAATAGTAGCGAATCGCCTTTTGTGAGACGAACTAACTGAGATTTTGTATTCAGATAGAGATGCTATCACCTTCTCGAGTCTCGCGGGCACAATAAGTTGCTAGCACAAATTTAAGGAGAACCTGGTATCTCAAGGTCTTTTCCCCGTAGATCATGATCAACTTCCAATTCGTGGTCTTTAGGAGATGTCCAGTTCAGCCCCTTAGTCCACTTGTCAGTCTCTCTTGGACATATGCTGGCTGAAGACTGAAGTGGACCAAACAACGTAAAATGGTTAACTATATACTTGAAACCTCTCTAGTATATTCAACCACTCCTATCATAAGTAGGAATTGGGATTTATATGCTTCAGTTATTCTCCCCCTGAGAACTACTGCCACCTTCCAAATCCTCGGCTTTCAGTGAGGTTATTTCAACTGTATCTGATTTTCAGAACTGAGAAGCCGTCTTGCCAGGTAAGGCCCTTACGTCGCGCGCTCTACCTCGCATGCAATATACCAACAGATGGATCTTTCGTCGTTCTAAGAACTAGTTCAAGTTGTCTTCATGAGTCACTGATCATCCGGCATTCTCGTGTCACTCGTCGTCTTAGGGTAGTTCCACAGGATCAGGTAGACGAGGAGCAAGTGTCCCCTGCAACTCAGCTGTTTGATGGCTCGCTGGAACATCAGAGGGCTTCGATCCAACCAGCTCCTTGGGTCAATTATCCGTTTCTGTCTGATCCGGTGCTTCGGTCATACCCTGCCCTGTCTCTGGCGTCGTCTCCGACTTCTGCCCACGATTCCTTCGAAGCAGATATATAACCGCAACAGCAGTTCCGCAAACCACAGCCAGTCCCCCAACGACAGCGCCAACTATTGCACCCGTGTTACTCCCCGATTCAGCGCGATTGCAATCAGAGGCCTCGGCAGTGGCTTCAGTGGCGCTTCCCGACGAGGTGGTGCTTGTCTCTGTGACAGCTGTTGTGTCGCTGGAAGGTTTCGATGTCTCACTTTCCGACGTCGTTTGTGAAACGGCTTTTGTCAATGCCGGGACTTTTGGGGTGATGTAATAGGTACCTTGCAGCGACGGCACCGCAGGCGGCGTAGGTGTATTTGTGGCCTTCGTCTATGATCAGATATGCAAAACTGCAGTATTCGGCCTTCTTACTATCAACTCATTAGTTAATCAGGCAAGTGTTAGAGCTTATAGTACCAGGATGTCATTCTGAACTTGGGGTTCTCTGTCTTCCCGCAGCCATCCGAGCATTCATGCTGGTCACGACATCGCCCAGCAAGAGTACATTTCGGGTCGCCAGCACTCTTACACATGACCCAAAGGCCATTTTGTGTGCTGAAGCGACACACACTTCCAGACTGGGCTGTCATCATAGCTGCTGGATCGCCATTTTTGTAACCGCATGTTATCATTTCAGAAGGTACAGCGCTTTATTCAAGGCGGTTGGGCTGCAATGTCTCAGTTGCAGTTGGAAGTTTGGCGTAGAGTGCATTGCTGTGGCATATGTATAACTGAAACAATTGGAGAATCCATATTATTCTGCTGCATATTTGGCTGTTTTGTCTCACTCGAAAGGGGAAAGAGAGACAAGAAATTGAGCTGCGAGAGAAGAAGTGCGCACACCTGATTGAATTGTCTTCATGTTCTATTTCTGTTTAACTGTAGGGATAAAATCATGCTGAATTCAATGTACAACTCATCAACCCAGGATAACTGTCAAGGATCGCATGTGTTGGTTGTGTCGTCGAAAGGCTGTGTAGATACCGTTTTAGACGGTTTTGGTCAACCGTTTTCATCGGAATTCGATGCCATGTTCCTTGCAGCAAATCGTTATCTTAACGCGCTTTTTATTGGGTGATACGACTTGGCATCTGACTTGGCTCGATAGGGCAAGTTCCATTGTCATAACCCTTGCAGATTCAGTGATCCTTGTCTGCTGCAAGTTGAGTGATTAATCCATCCAAGCTCCAATGATGAGATGACAGGTTCGGTCTAACGTGCCGAAATGAAATGAGATGAAGGAACAAGTAAATTTGAGACGAGAAGGATTCGCCTCTGCTTATATTCTCGCGGCAAGCATGGCTCTTAAGGAGAGTTGATGCTGACTCAAATCAGTCAGCAAATTGACCTCGGAATGTAATCACAGATAGCTCATGATACCACGTCACGAATAGTTAGAACACTTCGTATAATATTGACCCAATCCAATGATTACAAGATCAAGCCCCTGCTAGCTCCCGTGTAAACGAGGTCCCCGAATAATGGGCTGACGCTGACAGCCCAGGCTTCTCAGTAACGTGCCCTCGGCCTTCAAAC
>JABEER010002822.1:0-15328 GCA_014824405.1 Fusarium sp. NRRL 66896
GATGTGTTTAAATGAGTCTATCTATACTGACCCAACTCCTCAGATTCACAATTAGTGTGAAATCAAGAAAGACAGAGCTTAGAGCCACCCGTCGGGGAGAACAGACCAAGATCATCAACGCAAGAGCAAACCCTCAAGCTAAAAGATGCAGCAAAAGAAACATGGTCGAATACGAAAGCCGTTGCAGCGGAATGGGTGGGAACAAACGAGGCTCAGCTTCCTTTCCTGTCTGTCAAGTTGCATGAAACATAGGAAGCGATATCCGGAAGAGTTGCGTTAGCCCTGTTTGCTCTAGTTGATGTGTTGTTTCCGTTGACTCAAACCAGGATATATGGTCTGGGCTGTGTGGTTTCAAGATGATAAGAGCTGTATCGAGAGGTTGGTGGTTGAGGTTCGGGCTTCTTATTTGTTCGAGAAGTCACTTGCAGTTGAGGCTTTTCCTTCTGCCAAGAGCCGTGGCTGATACTATACCTGATATACCTTCTACTACTCTGGAAACAGACACTAGAAAACAACGTGGTGCGACAAATAAGGTCAAGTCAATGATGTTATTTCTAAAAGTCGGTGGTTGGACCTCCACTGTCCAAGTTCCATTCCGCTGTCCCGTCCCGTCCTGGTCTGTCTCCCTGAACGTTGGCGCCTCTTTAGGGGACCGTTCCAGGGCTTCGAGTGCCGTAGCCCAGACTCGGCTCCACTAAACCCACCGTGACGGTGAGCCCCGTCTGACCTCTATCCAATCACACTCACCTTATCTAAGCAAGGAGTTTTTCCTGCGGGTTCCATGCTGCCTTCTTTTTTTCCCTCCCGTCGCTTTCTCCATCCCGCACCCGCACGCACGAGTGAAAGTGAACACGATCCGTCTATTATTAGAAGCCATCCATCTATTCCCATCCCAACCACAGACGCCAGATTCAGCCCCATCGACGTCTATCGATCGAAACCTTCAGCTTAACGGTCGCTCGTTTGTGTCATTTTCCCACTCATTGCCCCCTTTCTCAAGCGCAAGCGCAAGCGCCAGAAAACCCAAGCCCGTTCTCTCTCTTGATCGCTCAAATCTTACTTTTCTATCGCTATCGCGTCGCGTCGCGCAACGGTCTTGAGGGCAGATCTCATCTAAACCTAGCCTCCTTGTCGCAACGGCTCTCGTGAACTCAAATTTTCATCTGCGCATCGAATCTGATGATATACGTGACTCGCATGTCTGCGTCACTCATCCTCTGCCTCACTCAGTACCCTCTTCCATCCCGCTCCCCTCAGGGCTAAAAAAGAGGTACCACCAAAGGCCAAGCTTAAAAAGAGATACCGTCGACGCGCTACTGCACCAAGTACCCCTCCACCAGCTGCCGGCCACTAAGCTACAAAGGCAGCCAACGGCCTTGGGGTCCTTTGACTGACTGAAAGGTTACTTCTACTTCGGCTTGTCCCAGCTCCAAGCAAAGCAGAGCAGAGCAAGCCAAACCACCTTCGCTTCCCTCATCAAATCCTCTCCCGCTCCCACTCTTTTTCCTTTTAAACAACCTTCCACGGCCACCGCGACAGCCGCCTCCGTCATCTCACGCAACCTGCTCCTCTTCTCTCGGCTTTATCCATCGACTTTTTCGGTTTATTTCTCCGTTTCCTCAAGCGTTCTTTGGTAGCATCCACTTTACCACGCCGTTTAACTATTCTTTGTTCTCGCTTACGATCACGACTACAACCGCGCTTCAACTTAACTTGACCTTAACCTCGCGGCTCGACTTTCTCCGCTTCAAACTGTCGACTCCTTTTCTTTGCGACGATCTGCGCGACCCATTTCCAATTCCACCCTGCTCCACTACCAACGTCTCAGGCATCTTCCATACCTCCTTGGCCGCGACCGTTGAGCTGCCCCGCGTGGAAACGCGACACATTTCTCCAACTTGAGCTGCACAGCGGTTCAACATGGGACGAAGAAAGATTGAGATCAAGGCGATTAAAGATGACAGGAATCGCTCTGTGTAAGTTAAACCCAGGATCAGCTACAATCACCAGATCTTGGTGTCTCAAAGTTCGCGACTAACTGGCGCACAAAGCACCTTCTTGAAGCGAAAGGGCGGTCTTTTCAAGAAGGCTCATGAGCTTTCCGTTCTTTGCTCTGTCGATGTCGCCGTCTTCATTTTTGGCAACAATAAGAAACTTTACGAATATTCATCAACGGATATGCGAGAGCTTATCCACCGATATCAATACGTGAGTCCCACTTCTGGAGGCACAGTCGCAACGCCTCTGAACGCAGGCTGCGACTGCGACGCGTTGTATTATTTGCTAACAGACAATAGCATGGCGGTCCCAGTGAACACAAAGGTCCCTCCGACTTCAACGGTGGAAACGACGATGACGAGGATGAGGAAAATGATGGCACCCCTCCCCATGGCCCTGAAGTTGTCGAGAACCAGATGATGCCTCCCCATGCTTACGGACAACATCAACCTCCTTTCCCACAGATTCGACATCATACACCTTCAGCATCACCACCTATTGGTAATGGCGGCCCATTCCAAGCGCATCCCGGTCATCCTATTCAGCGACAACACACTCCGCAACCATCGATCGGCTCACGACCGGCGTCTCGAACGGATATACGCCGAATGGGTCCCGGCATGGTTCAGCCTCCGCCTCCGGCCGGCCCTCCGCATCCCGGAATGAACTACATGCCCAATCCACCTATCTACAACTCGCCTCATCCTCCCGGTCTAATGCCTCAACATGGTCCTCCTCAATATGCTTATCACCAACAGCCTAGCCACATGCAGCAACCAGGACCGTACATGGACGACCGCAGGTCCCCGATGCCCTCTCCGATGCCTCCCGCTTACACTTCGCAACCGCCGTCACAAGCAATCCAAGCTCCTGTTCGTCCAACACCGTCGCCACAACCGCCTCAGCAACAGCTTCCTCCGAACATGTCGCAAATGTCACCTCCGCCTCCCCAGCCTGAACGTCGACTTCAAGATCCTCCACCACCGCCTCCCGTGGAACCCAAGACGGAACCACAAGAACGCCCTCAGCCGCCACTACTGAATACGGACAGTGCCATCAAGAAGCTACCTCAAAGAAAATCCCACAGTATCTTCACTCCCATCGAAGAGAACCGATCTATTTTGTCCCAGCATCTGGCATCTTTTACTTCCGAGTCGAGCAAATCAGAGTCTGCTGCTGCCGCTGCCGCTGCTAATGCTGCAAATGCCGCCAACCGTTCACAATCAGTTGATGTGGCTGCACTGAACAGGGCCGCGGATGGGCCTAAATCATCACCCCATTTACCACAGCGTGCCAGTACCCAGACCGATGAAAAGTCTCGAACAGTATCGCTGTCGTCAATACCAGAAACCACTTTGACTCCGCCCTCGCGTTCTAACAGTGCAAAGGCCGGCGGTCCCGGTGGAGCTCGACCTCGTGGCCCTCGCTTAACGGTGCAGATTCCGGATGGCGGATCTGAAGGCGGCGGTAGCGCACGAACGGCAGAGTCAAACTCGCCGCGAATTGCCACAGAAACTACAACGCAGGCGCCTCAACGCCACAACTCTCAGTCGTCACTTGTGCTTCCTCCTCCCTCTCCGTCTGCGTCAGCAATATTGTCCGCGGGTGCAACTGGCCCACCAAATCCTTTTGCCCGGCCGCCTCCTCAGCAGAATGTGAATGGTGATACTCCTGTCTCTGCCTTGCCATCACGTTTCTTGACAAATGAACTCCTCCCGAGTCCAAGTAGCTTCTATCCCGATTGGAACTTCCGGGGAGGTGACAGTAACACACTACCAAGTCCGCTGAACTTTGCAACGCCAGTTGTCGGTTCAGGTCCTAGTTTCCTCAGAGATGACCTGAACACGACACCAAATGCAAACTCCAACGCTTCTAAGGACAAGGATCTCCTGCCTCATGCCAATGGGAGCTCAACTCAAAACTTGAGTGTCGGTCCAAGCAATTCTACTGCCACGAAACGAAAGACTCCTGAGCCAGGAGCCACAACGCAGAGCGATACTGCGGAGGAGTCAGAGCCAAAGAGGATGAAAGTGGTGGAGTAGTCCTCGATTTTGGGAATTGTTCTCATACAAAAGTGCTTTTTGCTAAACGCTTCAACCGACAGGGCATCATAGGCTGGCCTCTGCATGCCAGTCATAGAACATCATCAGAATCGGCCAGTGTCGTGTTTACGGCCTTACAGTCTCTTGTTTTGAGGCAGCTTTCACCTGTATTCCTTTCATCTCGAATATTATACCTGGTTTGTAAGCCCTTTGTGTATGGGGGTAACTTGCAGTGTTTGGAGTGAACTATGCAGAATAGTCTGCTTGACGAAAAAGTGAAGGGAGTTTGTTCTGGAGGTGTCTAGTCCTTGTTGTAATTTATGTCTGTTTCGGAGGGTGTCATTTCTGGGAGTTTCGGATAGATGATACCGGCGACGAATATGTTGACCTAATCAATATACTGGATGAATAGCAGATTGATGTATGGTGATCTCTTTGAACCTCGTGTATTATCCTAAGCGCCACTACCTATAGCGAAATTATCTCGACCACTTGCGCAAAATATCTAGCTGTATCCAAACTTGCATAATCATTAATCTATCATTATTCGTGTATCTGTCTGTACCCATCAAACGGTGTCTATCTAAGCGTAGTTCAAAACTCCTTTCAGAATCCACTGCATCTCAAGTTAGCATGTCGCCCATCATGATCTTAATAAACTTACCAGCTCTCCATTTCCAACCTGACTAGCCACCCTCTCAACCTCAACCTCTTCAGGCATGATAACCCTCCGTCCCTCCTTAACCTCCCACCAAATCTCCTTCCCTCCCAGCGTCTTACTCTTCTCCCCCTTCTCCCAGGGACTAACAGGCACAAGATGCGCCTCCACAAACCGTCTCATATTCTCCCTCGCCCTGTCCTGTCCCCCATCGCCCTCATACGCATCAGCCCCAAAATTATTGTAATCAGCAGGTTGTTCCCACGGTTTGCGCGGTAGTGCATCAACAGCTGAGTTCAGCGGCGCAAGAACAGTAGTATTCGTTGATAAATCGCTGAGTCTTTTATCGGTGGATGGCTGCATGCGCGCGAATGATGAGAAGCTCGTTAGACCACGGTTGGAGCCTAGGATGTCGCCGAGGGCGACGGAGGGTTGGACGGAGGGCGGGTTGGAGGACATTAGAGGGAGATGGCCTTTTAGAGGGATGGGAGGTTTGGGGAGTGGTGCTTGATTGTCGCGGAGGGGAGACTGGGAGGAGGATGTTAGGCTGAATAGAGCTGTTAAGGCGATAAGAGGTTTCATTGTGAAGGTGTTGATGTAGGTTTAGGTTATGGTTGAGGTTTGACAGTACGTCATGAGGGGATTTGCGTATTGGAGTAACGTGATAGGTCACGGGATCGTTATCTCAATGACTTACACCAGAAAGTTGCGCCGCATGCCTGATACATTCTCTGGGGATTTGACCTATCTAGAGTATCTTTAAGACGGCGTCTCCCCTTGGCTTTATGTTTTTATGGATAACTCTAGTGCACGAGAGCCTGTAACTGTATGGAGCGGTTGTGAGCCGTGAGACGAACTATTCTGGGTTCTCTAATGGGAGTCACGGAGTTGGCTTCAACATAACAGATATTATAGTGACGAAGACTAGTTAAGCGGCTAGAATCTTTGCTTAGCCTGACTGTTTCTTGGAACAATACTATGTAAACTGTCATTACCTGTGCACAACTCCTCACTGGTGAAATTGGTCGATAAGACATGTGAGCCGTTAACCGTTTTGACAATGTTTTGATCCACCATGAAACTGAGATGCGTTGCGTATATGATACAATCAATACGCTAGAATCGCCGTCTACTCAAGTTCGGTACGGATTCCAATCACAGAAGACTCGATACAATGCTTACCTTCAGCTATTGGGTGTATGGCGCTTCTCCTACCCGGTAGTATAATGATTAAGGGTCATGTTATCTACGTCATTGGCTTTGAGATTGAACCCTGCATAAAGAGTCCCTCTTGCAAAGATGAGAAAGGGTTCAGCAAAGCAACAGGTAGACCGTCTAAACTGCGGGTTACAATCAGGTAGATTCGACTCGGACTCTGAGTTCCATTGACCCTTCGGTACTGATATTCACATGTGAAAATATGCTGAGTCAGCCCCCCAGATTTCAGTAAGACGGCAGAGGTTCTGGACAAATGGATAAGCAGAAGTGGCGGAGGCTCAGACAATTTCCGGGGTCAGATGATGCACGTGTAATAATCTGGGGAAAACTTAAACCAAGGAGGAATTCCATCCCCAGAGAGAGAAGGGAGACAAGACTTTCACGTGCTTTTTAGAACTGTAAGCGAATGAGCGACGTCGAAAAAGAAACCAGCTGACCAGGTCAAACTGTCACAAGCCTGAGAATGAATGCCTGTCACTGGGCCTCTAGTCATGAACGTGGGGAAGACGGCGTCATGGACAAGATGCGGGAGGGTTTCAGTTATGCAGACGATTCATGTGCTTTTTTGGAGGAGATAGCATGTGAAAGTCTGATGTTTTATTGAACTCACTGACACAAGTATTGGAATTGATCAGTTCAGATCACGTGCCCTGTATGAGTTCATGTTTGAGTGATCCGTGGTGTGTCCGGTTACTTGGCCGAGGTGGTCGGTCACAAGTCCGGCTGGTGTGGGGTTTGGAGAAGAGATTCATGATTGGATGAGTCTCAAGTGTCAGAACGAGGAGAAAGAAGAAGAGTGAGGAGATTGCATGAGGAGAATGTTTTTTTTCACATGCTCAGAGTTATAATAAAATAAATAGACGAGATATAATACACCGGTTAAAGACCATGCTCCCATGATAGACTCCCCTTTAGACAATTCGGAACCACGGAACCACGGAACCAAGGAACGACAAAAGTGTTAACTCAACACCTTAACCTGAGGTGCTTGGTAGCTTTCCCCACAATGTCCTTCAGAAGCGGAGACCTCGGCACATCAGTCGCGAGAGAGACCATTGTCGGTGGGTTGCCCGGTCGCCTGGTAGACAATTGCGATGCGGTGTTTCGGCGTAGCTTACGGCGAGGGCAGCGAGTAACTGAGCCGAAGTGATCTTTGTTGGGGACAGAATGTGGACTAGAAACTATAGGCCCCTCAGTTGGTGAGAGATCTCAGGTTTACAGAATATTACACCTCAATAGACGAGTAATGTTCATATGATAGACAACTGATAGAATTGATGCACTTCCCCCAATCCCCAAATTCTAACTGTAGCGGGGGTGGATACAGGGAACTGACGCTAAGTCTCAGTGGGCATTGCAGCCGCTTCCGGGGAGCAATCCTAGGCCTTGGCCTTGCTATGCTGAGAAAACGGTGGCATCTGATTTGCTGCAGCTCTAAAGTCCGTCAAGTCAATGTTTGCGACAGTCATGAATAGAGAGGCCAAAAGGTATGGAAAAGCACCTTTTAACAGTTGAGAGAAGAGTAAAAGTATAGATACATCATTCGACCTGAAGTAATAGAGAAATTTACCCTGTTTTTATGGTAAAAACAAGTAGTTGGACCTCGTTGATGACCCACGCCGTTAAACTCACCTCTCTCCTCAGGTGGCCCACGCCCGCTCTTTTTTGCACGCGCTCATCATTCATGGTTCGACCTCGGCATCCACTACTGGGTAACGCCTTGCTACCCTTGGATCTTTCGGTTCGGTGCTTGCCTCTCGCCCTCGGCCTTGTTGGCGTCCATGTCCATCGATCGAATCGCATACAGTACTAAATAAGAACTTGTCCCTTGATCCTCCCCTTCCTCCAGCTTTTTTCTTTTTGAACTTGTAATTCTTATCCCCCCCTCCCAAGAAACTAACTCTCCATCTCCCTTTTTCTCTTGTATTCTGCGTGGGAGTCTGCCGTGTCTTCTTTATACCCTCTCCATATACTCACATACAAAACACACACGCAATAATGGCTCCTAGAGTGATTGTCGTTGGCGGTGGCCGTAAGTTGACACTGATTCGCCTCTCGGAGGTGGTGCGCGATGTGTTGCGACGATTCTAACTTCTGTTCTCAGTGTCTGGTCTGTCTGCTGCGCACACCATTTACTTGGCTGGTGGCAACGTCGTTGTCCTCGACAAGCAGGGTAAGTTGGTTCCGAATCTCACTAAGCCAGCGCATTGAAGCGCCTGGACTTACTAGACCGCAACATTCACTGACATACGCTTCCTGTAGGCTTCTTCGGTGGAAACTCTACCAAGGCTACTTCCGGTATCAACGGTGCTCTCACAAGGACGCAGGTTGAGACCGGCATTCCCGACAGCGTTAAGCAGTTCTACGATGATACCCTCAAGTCCGCCCGTGACAAGGCTAGACCCGACCTTATCAAGGTCCTTACCTACAAGTCCGCTGCTGCTGTCGAGTGGCTTCAGGATGAGTTCAACCTCGACCTCACCCTCGTCTCTCGTCTCGGGTATGTTCAATTCGCCTCCCGTCGCATTGCAAACAGTATCCTAACAATCATCACAGTGGCCACTCCCAGCCCCGAACCCACCGAGGTCACGATGCCAAGTTCCCCGGTATGGCCATCACCTACGCCCTGATGCAGCGCCTCGAGGAGCTTGCCGAGAGCGAACCCGGCCGTGTCGAGATCATCAAGAAGGCCCGCGTCACCGAGCTTAACAAGGAGGGTAACAAGGTCACTGGTGTCAAGTACGAGTACAACGGCGAGATTGTCTCCATCGACGGTCCCGTCGTCCTCGCTACTGGTGGCTACGCTGCTGATTTCTCCGACTCTTCTCTGCTCAAGAAGCATCGACCTGATACCTATGGCCTTGCCACCACAAACGGCACACACGCTACTGGTGACGGTCAGAAGATGGTTATGGCCATTGGCGGTAACGGCATTGACATGGACAAGGTCCAAGTCCACCCCACAGGTCTCGTTGACCCCAAGGACCCCGGCTCCAAGTGGAAGTTCCTCGCTGCTGAGGCTCTCCGTGGTGAGGGTGGCCTCCTCCTCAACGCCGATGGTGACCGATTCTGTGACGAGCTTGGTCACCGTGATTACGTCTCCGGCATGATGTGGGAGGAGAAGAAGAAGAACAAGTTCCCCATCCGCCTTATTCTTAACTCAAAGGCCTCAAAGGTCCTTGACTTCCACACTCGCCACTACTCTGGCCGTGGTCTCATGAAGAAGATGACCGGTAAGGAGCTTGCCAAGGAGATTGGCTGCACTCCTGAGCACCTCCAGAAGACCTTCTCTACCTACAACGACATTGCCGATGGCAAGCAGAAGGACCCCTGGGGCAAGAAGTTCTTCCACAACTTGCCCGTCAACGTTGACGATGACTTCCACGTCGCCGTCATGGAGCCCGTTCTCCACTTCACCATGGGTGGTATCGAGATCAATGACAAGGCTCAGGTCCTCAACCAGGAGAAGCAGCCCTTCGAGGGTCTCTACGCCTGTGGTGAGTTGGCTGGTGGTGTTCACGGTGCCAACCGTCTTGGTGGTTCTTCTCTTCTCGGCTGTGTTGTCTACGGTCGTGTTGCCGGTGACACTGCTAGCAACTACCTCTTCCAGAACGCTCTTAAGGGCGGTGCCGGCAGCGCTGCTGAGCGTGTTGGTCAGATCTCTCTGCATCTCGACCCTTCAGTCCCCAACCAGGTGACCGTCTCTTGGGGTGCTCCCGGCGCCGCTCCCTCAGGCTCTGGTGCTCCTTCAAAGGTTGACGAACAGGCTACCGCCTCTGCTGGTCCTAACCCTACCAAGGACGACGGTGCCAAGGCTGCTAAGCCCAACGACCCCAAGGCCTTCAAGGTCCCTGAGAAGGAGTTCACCATGGAGGAGATTGCCAAGCACAACACCAAGGACAACGTCTGGGTCGCCGTCAAGGGTGTCGTCATGGACCTCAGCAACTGGCTCGAGGAGCACCCCGGTGGCGTACAGGCCATCCTGAACTTCATGGGCCGCGACGCGACTGAGGAGTTCGAGATGCTGCACGACGACGAGGTCATCCCCAAGTACGCTCCCCAGCAGGTCATTGGTCGCGTCAAGGGCCAGGAGGTTACTCTCGAGCCTTAGGTCGAATGTCTGATGTAACTATGGTGACGCGGCGATGACTATTGTGTGATTTTTGTGCGAGATTTGGTAGTACCCTATGCCCGCCAAAAAAAGGGGGCTCTGGCAAATATTAGGCGTCTGGGATTTTTGTATTCATAGGCGGGATGCATGCAAGCTTGTTGCTAAATCTAGTTTATACAAATTATGAAGATATTTTTAACATTCAGTAACCCGTTTCTGTGCAGTTTGTCTGGTGGTGAAACTTGGTTGTTGGCGGCTGCGTTGGTCAATGGTAAGGATGGTGGCTTGGAGGTTATTGAACATTGCACTTGTATCACGGAGGATTTTTACTTTGCTAGATATGCTGTGCCTGACGATCAGGTTTATTTGGGAATGTTTCAGTCTGTTACACTCCACGCGGCCCTGAGAATACGTTGCATCAATGATAGTAGGACTGAATACAACAATGACAGGTTGTGCCACTTTCGAGATCTTTTGACATCCAGCAGCGATGTATTTGTGTCATTGAACAGGTCAAGCAGGAAGGGTGAACCATACCATCGAAACAACAACCGCCAACCTTCGCCTGATAACCCATTGACAATACTATTCTATCATCAAGCACTCAAGGGTATTGTACATATGGCATTTACGAGAAATGCCCCGATTATCATCATGTTTGACAGTACAGGGTAGGTTCACAAGATTCGACTCAACGTTGTATGCGCTTGACCTCACACATGCACACCTTTCCGTCCGCTCTCCCGACAATTCCAACTAAGCCACCATACACAAGAACTATACAAATTTCTCTTTAATGATCTGATATGTCCAGTAGAGATGATCTAGGAGCCACATGAAAGGTGACCGCCGTCCGTAGTAAGCGGCATTTCTGACACGCTACCAAAGAACGGCTCGGCCTTATGTCGTTAACCCATGTTTCAACCCCAGCCTTTCTGCACCCCGCAGAGCATGTCTTAGGATGAAAAGAACACTGTAGTGCATCCGTGGTATTTGAAGAATGCTGCACTGTAGGTACCTGACTGCTATGTGTCAATAGGGTGACAATGAAACTTGACCTATCTAAATATACTCGGCGGAGTCTCCATTGTATGATCTGATGACTATAGCACAGATCTTGTTATTGCATTTGACAGGACGCAAAGGAACCCTCATCAGTGAGTGTACTCCGAAAAGGGCGGGATAACATTCTGTCGTACCGAGTCTTATTGTACCAGCCACAAGTGAATACGCCAAGCAAGCACCGTCGCATGACCTGAGAAACTCGCTGATGGGGAGAAGCAGTTCAAGGTACTTACTGTACGCCTCAACCAATCGCCAATTCAAATCAAAGTGCTAGAATTCTTGTCTCTGACTGTGTTTTCGGATCCCAAGCGGTTGAACCCGTTCTTGTGGGAAACGGTTTAAGTATTGATCAGACCATATTTGAAGCTTAAAAAAGCCCCTCAACAAAGAAAAACTCGTTTGTCGTATCCCCATTCTTTGTTCAAAATCATGAACTTGATCTTGGCTCTGCCTACAAGGGTGTCGTTGGTCAAGTATTCAGTACCGGGCCCGGACTAAAACCCCGGGGTGATTTGTCTGGGGGAAACTGGAGACTGTGTGACTTCGCACGTAGCACAAAAGTACTGGTCCTGCAATCAGAATTGATTATGGACTGTGAAGGGACTTGTCTCTACAGTTTGGGGAGAAAAGGGAATGCGGTGCTAGGCCGGGGTAAGCGCTGCATGGCGGCGGCGCTGTTGAGGGTTGGAGTGGCTACGTGCGGGATACAGTGTTCTGACTGTGCTCTTGGCGTGAATTCTGGAGTGAGGTGAAGTGCAATGTTCATCCGAACATCCTGAAGGAATTTTTGGTGGAGTTGCTGATGACCCAAGCACTAAACACTATCAACAACTCTAAAGCCAGCATTAATTATCGCGAGGTTGGAAGACATAATGGCTTGCATGAGAACAACCTGATTCCGAATCCGAATTTTCGGAATGTAAATCCATACCTTGTTCTTACCGCGGAATATTACCGAGAGTTATCACCCTTGAATTGAGATGCATGAATGCAGCTAACAACGGACTGTCCTCGGGACCCGAAAAATGACAAGAGAGCTTCTTTGTTTCTCAAGACCTATCATCCCGTCTTTTGCGACAATAATGTTAACAATACCCCCATTCTCAAGTCTGTGATATGTAAAATCCCATCATTAAATCCTCATAAGTAAGGTAATTCAGTACCGCCCACAGCCACACAATTCTGTATACGAATTTCCTGATTTTCTTGCATTTCTAGCCTGCGTCCGACATGAAACTATGGCTTGGTCGTTTATGAGCTGAAAAAAAAAAGAGAGAAGCTCCCCTGTTTCTCTCTCAGGTCTTGCTCGGACAGGGACCGTGTCAATGTGACTCAGTTTCAGATTCGGGGAACTCAAGACAGGCTCGAGGGCAGTGCTTGGATTGCTGCGCGTGCTGTGCAAGGTGAAAATAATGCCCTGAACCGTGATGTTTGTGTAATGATACTAGAGGCCCTTTTTTGAAGGTATCCTTTTGGTGGAGAGTTGGGTTGATTTTGAGGGGGATCGCACTGTAGACTCGCTTAGCTCAGCCAGTCTACGCTCGTTCCAGCGTAAAGAACCCACTGGGTTGGCTTGACGAGGTTCCAGTGGCTGCAGGTCAGGGAGCCAATGCTGAAGCTTGACTGGAAGAGGAATGGTCAGGCTTTGGAGGGATGATCATTTCTGCTTTTGCCTCCTTGTCTGGAGATGGGAGTCTCTCACCATTCACGTCTGCCCCTCTATGTGGTCTTCCTTTTGAGTCTCTTCTGAGCGCTGAGTGGAAGACACTTTGAGCATCAAGACTCAAACTTACTATCGACTCTACTATTTCATCTATTCTACTCCTTTCTATTTTCACTTCTGGTCATGTACCACGTGCTCTCTCCTCTCCTTTTAAAGACTAGCGAAGCATTGACTTTCACCATTACCGTACCAAAAGGTATTCCGTACCCAGTGCGAGGACTAACACTACAACGGCCAGGCTAGAAGGTCGACCAGTGGCCAGTCCCATCCAAATATTACCCACACGGAATCGCCCAATGTCCCCCCGTTGATCTTCTCAACCCTTCAACCTCCACCAAAATCTCGCCGACCCGGAGCCTTTCGCTCTTGATACCTCTGACCCTGGATTGACGACTTCAACACCCGACACCATGGCCATTGCCATGGGCTGGCAGAAACCCGACAATGTCGCGGGCTCGTCGGCGCCGGCCATCATGGTCGGTCTCTTCGTTGCCTCTGGCGGGTTGCTGTTCGGCTACGATACTGGGTAAGACTGACCACCATTTTCTTTTGACTTTGAATGCCTTCGGAGATGGATGAATCACGACATACGATGGTCGAATATGCTGCAACGACGATGTTATTCATGCGGAGGGAGATGCTGGGACCATCGACGATACTCATGTTCGATTTTGACGATGCGACGACTGCGGCGGACTCGTGTGACATGCATGACGAAGCTATCACCACATATATCTCAAAAGAACGCAAAGCAATATCGCCGGAGGAAGTGCAAGAAGGAAACGCAACAAGAGCGATATACGAACCGACAGCGACTTGTCTTGACGAACCTCCCACGAGAAACTCGACTCGATTCTCCGACTACCGACATGTCCATACCAACCCATTTCATCGCGTCACATCATTTTAACAGCCAGAAACTAACCATATCTCTTTACAGAGCCATCAACGGCATCCTTGCCATGACAGAGTTCAAGGAGCAGTTCGGAAAGCACACAAATTGCCACGACGAAAAGGGTGCCCTTGACATTTGTACAAAAGACTCATCTATTATTGTCGCCATCCTCAGCGCTGGCACTGCCCTCGGTGCTCTACTTGCTGCACCTACTGGCGATTCTCTAGGCCGTCGCAAGACTCTTCTTGTGGCCGTGGGCATTTTCTGCCTCGGCGCCATCTTCCAAGTTTGCGCTAACAACATAGATTTGTTACTGGTTGGGAGGTATGTCCACCTCATCCCCCATATGGAAGACCATGTCGTTAATATGTCCCTAGATTCTTCGCTGGCGTTGGCGTCGGCCTCATCTCTGTCCTTGTTCCATTATATCAGTCTGAAATGGCACCCAAATGGATCAGAGGTACTCTCGTCTGCGCATATCAACTATCGATCACAATTGGCCTCCTCTCCGCTTCTGTAGTCAACATTCTCGCCTCCAAACTCAACAACTCCTCCGCATACCGTATCCCTCTAGGTCTTCAGATTGTGCCAGCCATTATCCTCACCGGCGGTCTATTATTATTACCAGAAACACCTCGATTCCTTGTCAAGAAGGGTCTTCACACCGAGGCCGGTCTCTCACTCAGTCGACTTCGACGATTAGACATTACACATCCAGCGCTCGTTGACGAATTGCAAGAAATGATAGCAAACCACCAATACGAGCTAACATTAGGACCTGACAGTTATAAAGACATCTTTATTGGTTCACCACACCTTGGTCGACGAACATTTACCGGTTGCGGTCTGCAAATGCTTCAACAGCTCACCGGTATTAACTTCATAATGTACTACAGCACGACCTTCTTCGACGGTGCCGGCGTCGAAAGTCCATACACCAAATCGCTTATTATCAACGTCATCAATGTTGTGTCGACAGTACCAGGCCTGTTGGTCATCGAACGTTGGGGTCGACGGAAGCTTTTGATGATCGGAGCCCTTGGAATGGCCGGCTGCCAACTCCTCATGGCGTCATTCGATACCGCGACAGGGCAGAGTTATGAAAAAGCATCCCAGACCATCCTCATCACATTCTGTGCCATCAACATCTTCTTCTTCGCTGCATCTTGGGGACCCGTGGTGTGGGTTGTAACATCAGAGATTTATCCCCTCAAAGTCCGTGCAAAGGCCATGTCGGTTTCAACAGCGTCAAACTGGCTTCTCAACTTTGGTATCGCCTACAGTGCGCCTTTCTTAGTTGGATCAGGACCAGGCAACGCTTCCTTTGGACCAAAGATTTTCTTTATTTGGGGCGCCTTTTGCATTTTGGCGGTCTTCTTTGTGTGGTGTAATGTGTACGAAACAAGCAAGATCAGCCTGGAACAGATCGACGAGATGTACGAACGAGTGAACCACGCGTGGAACAGCAAGTCATTCGAACCGAGCTGGAGTTTCCAACAGATGCTCAACGATGGTTGGTCACCGAGCGCCCAACCACCTGCTGGTCACGAGCTGCAAACAACGACGACTGCATCAAGCGCAGACACAACTTTGGGTGACGGTGATGCATCATCAATCA